>JAVQJD010101988.1:0-26263 GCA_036023655.1 Nannoperca australis | reverse complement strand
GTATTTCTTTAAAGTTAAGACTAGTTTAAAGTCATCTTCATTGAAAAGTACAGTGCTTTTCCTTCAAAAATAAGGACATTTCAATGTGACCCCAAACTTTTGAACGGTAGTGTATGCCTGGTTACTCCTGCGATGGTGATACATTTGTTACAAATAAATGCATTTTCACCTGTTTGTGTCTTTAAAAACATCTTTTACCTTTTTGAATACTTTTTTGGTACATATTTTAACAACTAAGAACTGCATTTGATATTCATCTCTGTATCTATTATCTCAAATATTAAAAGCTACTGTATGTGAAGTAGCACCTTCTCCTCAGTAGATTTGCGGTATGAATATATATGCTGAGGGAGGGAGCATATTCAAGCTATACTACGGGACACTGGCTGGTAGTATAGCTTGAATTCTTTCTCTTTAGATAAGATGCATGCAGTAATGCTTTGTAAGCATTGGATTTGCCAGTTAAACTTCCTTCTGACTCTCTTTATAAAGATGTATCATTATATACCAATAAAAAGGAGAACAGGGCACATTTTGTCCAATGTGTATAGCATATTTAAACATAAGACAGTACCTATTTCCTGGTGTATTCTGTCCTGGATGTCAGGAAACTTGATCAGGTACAACAGGCTCCATTGTAACCCAGCAATGATGGTGTCAAATCCTTTAGAAAATCACAAACAACACAACAGTGAAAAGAAAGTAATCATCGTCATTAATATGATCAATTTAATGTCATTACCAGCACCAATATAAGTAACATTTCCAGCGTGTCTAACCTGCTCCAAAAATGTCTATGACAGTGTGAATGATCTGAGAGTTGGAGAGCATAGACATATCCTTATTTTCTTCTCTGTCCTCACAAAGTGCAATCAGAGCGTCTGTAATGTCCCGGATACAGTTCTGCAATCACACACACACATACACACAATGTTACAAGACATTTATATTGCATTGCTGTCTTTCTAAATTTACTGTCATTTTCATCACTGAAACGTCAAGCTATTAACTATAGGGTGATTATGCTGAAATAAAGGCTCAAAGCTTTAGAAGCAACACACATGAGACAGTAATTAGTTATGGTACGACGCGTGTCTTCCAGTGAGATGCTAATTCCTAATTAGAGTGCGTGCAAACATTTTAGCCACCCTGCGCAAGAACAATGGTTGTTTTTTTGGGGGCTACAGTTGCACTCACAGCTACTACTGTATGAGTGCAATGTCAGATTAAATTGTGGACAGCAAATTAGTGGGACAGATCTAAAGAAAACAGCACTTACAGACATGCCATCCACCACTTTAGCCTGTACTGAAAATATTTTCTTTGTCTTCTTTCAAATCATTGTGGTTGCTTTGTCTTGGAAGGCATTTTTTTTCCTTTTCTTTGAGATGTTTACTTTGCATTGGATGCCCTTAAAATGCTTAAATTATGAATTATGTGGCTACTTTACTTTACTTTGCAGTTGCCAAGTGTAAAATAGACACCGTCAATATAATGGGTCCAATAAAAACAGCCAATATACAGAATCAGATTTTGTACCTCAACAAATTGTCTCATCCTGCAAAACAGGATTGGTGGATTCTACTGTAATGCCTCAATGTGTAATTTCCTTTTGCAATTTCTTTCCATTTAAAAAAAATGTTGGTCTACAAGGGTGTCTGCCGGCCTCCTTACCTTATCAAAGGTGTTGATGTGTTCCTCGATGCTCCGCTCCATGAATCCGTTCATCCTGCTGATGTGCTGGACCATGTTCCTCAGAGATGGGCTGGGAAAGTAACGTAACACAGGGAAAAAATCTGCCAGGTTCCCTGCTGCAAAGACCCTCAAGACCTCATTATTGATGTGAACAATAGTGAGGAACTCCTTGTCATTGTAGTCATACCTTTTCCCAAAACAGAGGGCACAGACAACATTTGCCACTGAGGTTACCAGGGGCATCACCGGATCAATACCCGTCATGTCCCCTTTAGCAGCAGCCTGTTCACGGATCACCTCCACCATCTCAGCTGCCTCAGCACAGACCTGCTCCTCCAGCAGGCAGGTGGCACCAGATCCTCTGGGCTCAGCCTGGGAGAAAGACCTTAGGGCATTCTTGCACAGCTTCTTATGGAGCTTCCAGGCCGGTCCGTACTTTTCACTGAAGGTCATACTGGTCCCGTTGGCTATGGCAGAAAAGGTGAATAGGTCAGGTCGCCCAGCAAAAGCTTCTCCCTGCCGAACCAGCGCCTGTCTGATGGTGCTGTATCCACTTAGGACGACAACAGTCAAAGAGCCCAGACGCATCTGGAGTGAAGGAATGAACAAACCATTGAATTAATCAGCAATACCAAATTCTCCAATCATCTGAACTGGATCAGTACATTTTACTGTAAATACCTTAAAAACGTCGCCATACTGGAGCCTCAAGCGGGTTAGAGAAAGATGAATCTGGTCCCCCAACTGGAGCAGATTGCCAACAAGGGGCCACGGCGTGGGGCCAGGAGGAGGAGGATATCTTGTGTGGTCCAATTGGGAGTAGTGGTGGTTGCGCTTTCGGCCCCTGAGGGCCATCAGGAGGAGGGTGAGAAGACACAGAGCAACAGTGACACTAGAAACAGAGGCACAAGGGTTCTCCTTGATGGGCAGAGTCTCAATCGTCAGTGTCATCTTGTCAGGTAAACTGCAAAAAGAGAGACCGTTAAAAGGCATAGAAGGTAAAAGTTTAAACTTTCAATCATTATATTACTAGTGCTCAAAATAAAGAGGATTTTTTCAAGTAAGTAGTAAGCTACTAAATGAAAGAAGACCAAAGGAAAAGATAAATAAACAAAGACAGAAAGCAAGAAATACTGCAAACAATTTTGATAGTAAACTCACCATGCAGTATCCTCTGTAACTTTGGTGTTAAAACAGTAGAGAGTCGAACTCACACAGAGCAGAGCAGACACCAAAATACTCAGCAGGCGGAAGTTTGTGGTCTGATTCTCTGGAACCTTTTGGTGAGGGTTGCTCACAGTCCAGGACGTCCCGTTCAGCAGCAGCCGGGCCCCCTGCAGAGGGAGCTGCTGCCCACTCACAATAGAGAAGTGCACATGGCGAGAAACTTGGCTCAGGGTGAAGGATGAGTCCGGCCCAGCCAGCCAGAGACTGCATCGGCCCATTTGACGACAGACTGGAACCATTCACAACACAGGCCCCTCCTCTCCTGTAGTGCATTGGTTTAAAAGGTATTTTCAAAGGGTTATATGTTATGAAATCTCTTTCAAAATATACAAGGATGGAGAAAAGCCAACAAAACAAACTCTGAAAATGTACCATGAGGAACCACCAGTAACTATATTTTCAATATATTTTCAATTTGATTTCAGGACGTTTTACTTACATACAGAAGTAAAACACAGTGATATTAGTTGGATCTGAGTCCTTCCACTACCACTGGTTCACAGACCCAACATTTGTTTAATGAGCAATGTAATTTCTGTAATAAGTCACAAGGCGGCGCTCTGATCTGCTTACGCTGACTTTATGTCCCCAACAGCGTGGACTGAGGTCATGCTCTCAGGCTGCTGTGGTTTGTCACTCACATGCATTACCCAAATCGTCATACATATCATCACAACCACAACACTTCAGGAAGTGTGGACAAAATAACAGGAATGCCTCCCAACCCACATAGTGGTTTAAAAGAACAACAACTGAATGCACACTTCTCTGACACACTTTCAACAACAGAAGATCGTTAAAAACCTTCTCACTAAAAGAATAAATTGCAGCTGCTGGTAACAACTTACAGTTGTATAGTTACACTTGCCAATAGTACTTACAAACATCTGACAAAGACTGCTTTGTGTTTTACAGTCTGGCCAGCATGTGTAAAAATCACAAAATCATCTACTATCTGTAATACAATAGTTTAATACCTGCCAGATGTATTTCCCTTTCCTTCTAGCAGCCTACATGTTTTATATTTTATCTTTTGTAATATTTTCTGTTTTCCTCTAATCTGATTATCAAAGCCCTTTATTTATCTCTTTTCTTGAAGTTCTCTCCTTCCTTCCTTTCTCTCACTCTTTCTTTTGTGCCTTCATTCCTCATTTCCCTTCTTTTCCTCCATGCCTGTAATATATCCTCCTCCCCAGTTCTTTCACTATCTCTCACTCTCCATCTTTCATTCCATTTATTCTCCTTTCTTTCTCACTCTCCGCCAAATTGTCAATTCAGCTCAGGCTCAACTGTGGGACACCCGGTGCTGTCAGGCCGAGCGACAGCTCCTTTGACCTGGTGGTCCACGTCCTCTCCAGGCTGAGGCGGTCTGGTCTTGTCATTAGATCTGGCAGACAGAACCGAGACACACACTGACTCTGTGGAACCGGACTAGATTGTGAAGTGTCTAGAAGGAGAATGTGTTGCAAATATTTAAACATTAAAGCAAGACCAACGTTATAGACCTAACACCCACACACACGGCACATCTTAACATGTGGCTAAGCTAGTCACCAGTACACTAGACTGCAACTTATTCTGTGACAATGATGCTGTATGTTTTGGTCAAAATTGAATACCAGCTTTAATTCCTCATTAAGGCAAAACTGTTGAGATGGACATACATGGTCAAGCATAACTTGGATGATTAGTTTCTCACTGATTCTTACAGTACTCAAAACATACGGTACAACTAACCCAAACCCACTGCCTTTACAGCACAAACTTCAAGTCAACTGTATGACAAAACAGAACTATGCACATCAGTATGGGAAGATGGTTTCTACTGTGTTTTGCAAACCTCCGCAACTGCAGTTCTGCTTTCCGTGGTTTAACAAGGATTGAATACAAAAGTTATGTATTATCAAAGGGATGTGGGTATTTCCAGACAGCCAAGATCAAATAGACACACCAGACAAAGTTATGTGATTGCATTGTTCCTGGGAGACAGTGAGGCAGCAGGGGGTCCTTATCAAAGTAAACATCTTCCCAATTATGTTTGCTGCCTTGTGGATGGGCCAGTTCTCTGCTTGTGCTACATGTGGACATGGCACGGTGAGCCGAAGGGATGCAGTGAAGCACAAGAAGGAGAAATGCAACACGTGGCCAAAAACTCCATATGTGTGGCCTTGCTCAAAGCAGCGTTTTTTATGCTTTAGCTGACACAATAAAACGTTCTTTTGGACTTTTGATCAGACTTGGTCATTAGATTATAATTGTCATCTATTTCTATGGGAACTAAAGCAATTGCCCTATTAAGAGTATCAAAATCTTGAATAGTCTACAACAAACCAAAACATGCAGAGTAGCTCTACTTCATGAAGTTGGAACTCCTTAAATCTTGACAAAGATAGGTTAAGTGGTAAAGGGTGATTTAGTGAGAAAAGGAAAAGAAAAAAGGCTCCTAGCTGTTTCTAATACATTAAATGAACAGACAGGTCACACAATATCAACGAACAATAATACAAATACATGTCGACTAAAAATTAAAACTACACACCATTATAATTAGGCTACTGTGCCTCATGGTCAAAGAAACAGCGTGGTGCGTGCGCCTGCCTCGCGGGGGCACGTGGGGTAAACGTGGGGTCTGGTTCTGTATGAACGGTGATTAGCGCGTGCAGCGGAACCCTCAGAGGACCAAGGAGGACTCCTGGTGCCACGGCAGGCTACGTGATGCTGCGTGATTTTCTGTTATTGTAGCGCAAAGTGCGGCGGATATATAAAGCTCCTCGGCGGGTCTCCGGTCCACTGACGGCGAGTGGAGGCAGACGGCTGCGACATGCCAGTGACTGGAGAGGGAATCCACCAGACTGGAGTCACCTCATCAGCATCTTCCACAGGTAATACAACTCTTAAAGACTGCTAAATTGTTACAACTTTCAATTTACACCCCGAACCCGACAGAAAAAACCAGACAGTCGAAATAACATATTTGCACACTAAACGCGGAGAGCAGCATCATGTGCACCACAGAACAGGAACACACTTTGAGCACCTTTAAATCCAGGTTAAAAACGTTTATGTTCTGCACTGCCTTTGACTGAACCTTAAATTCTTATCATAAATTCTTTATTTTTTATTTTTTAAAGGAGTTCTATTATTTCAATTTAACGTTTTTATGCTGTTTTTGTTTCTTGTTCTTATGCATATAAGCAGTTCTACTTTGAATTACCTTTGTGTGTGAAATGTAAACTTGCCTTGCCTTTGCTTCTAAATCCCATTGATATTCAGTAGATCATTTTTTATATTTGCTGTAGGCTGTGTGATTGATTCTGGAGGTAAAATGTATCAATTATTTAGCTAATAATTTAGGACATTATTCATACTGTCTATATGATTTTTGTCAATTTTTACAAATATCAACGATGCTGCAAAAGTGCATAATTTACTGGAGGTTCTTGACATCATGAAAAAAGTAAAGAAAGAAACGGACCCCAGCTAAATATTAAGCTTAAAGCTAAATATTTTGAATGAACCACATTAGGAAACAGAACACTTACAGTAAGTAGGTAAGTAAGTTTGTACACACTGTGATTATGTTAATGTTTACTATGTGTCTTATTCTTAGTTGCTCTTTTTCATCACGCAACCCTTCACTGTTTCTTACAACAGAGCCCATTTATAATCAAAGCCTAGAGTTTTCTTGCAGCTATGATAAAGCACACCACTGGTAGTATTTTGCCTCTGCCTGCATCCTGCTGTTCTCTGATTCTCTCTGTCCAAATGAGGTCAGTCCAGTCCACATCTCAGAGCCAGCCCGAGCTATGGTGCCAGTCGTAACCCTTGACCCCGTGGTGTTACCCTGCTGACAATGCCAGTACCTCATTTGGCACAGTTTCTCTCCCGAGGGTTGGGATGGCAAAGAGTTATGATGAAACACGAAAGGAGCTATTCTCACTGAGTGATCCAGATATAAACTTTCACAATCAAGTGTTCACACACAGATGCAGAACAGTGCATGGGTAAACACATAAGCTCGAGTGGACACTGGCTTCCATTTGTCTTTTTCAGATGGAAAGCATGCCAACAGGAACTCACAGCCCGACAACAGCTGCCAGCAGCAGTCTGGTAATGGCTGCAACCACCAGGGTCCAAACCAGAACCACAAACCACAGCTGGTAGATGGACCTGAGAGGCAGGCCCTGCCCATGCCAATCCCAGACCCCCTCATTCGGTACACTAAGGTAAGCTGACCCCAACAGTCAAGAGTCAAGGCAATCAGGACTCAGCCAAACGTGAGGAGTGATTCATAACTGAGCTCCAGTTTGGTTCAGATGTCTTTGTTCCTAGATGGCAATATACAGAATTCCACATAATTTATCAATAAGACAGACAGTATTTAGGGATTTCATCGGAATATGTAAAGCAACCACTGTTGGCATATGTTGGGTTTGGCTTTCTTAATCATTAGAATACTGTGTGCAGACAGATCCTTGTAGCTGTTTTACATCAGGAAGTCACAACATTATATTTCTGACATTTTGAGTTACAGATTGTTACAGATACATTCTAACATGTATCATGTATCAGGGGGGACAATTTCTTTCTGTGTTGCTTTCATACAAGGTTGATGTGCGTTTTATCATCTGGGTTGTATTTGAGGCGAAAAATTGAAATATAAAAAGGAGTGTTAGCTTGTAATAAGAGAAGGATGGAAATGTGAATATACAAGTTGAATATGGGAAAATGTTTACTGGTCCTGTATCAGTGAGGGTACTATTGAAGGTCATTAACAAAAAATTTCTAAGCAGGCAAAATGAGTCCCACTAAAAACAGGGAGCCCTTTTTTATCGGGCTGAGAAGAGCTGATACACTGCACCATGTGTTTAGGACGAGTGGGGGAGACACCACTTGAAGAAAAAATGTACTTGAAGAATATGTTTCTAATTCTCCTGTGGCATCTCAGCTGTTCATCAATAACGAGTGGCATGAGTCCAGCAGCAGAAAGAAGATGCCTGTGTATGATCCCGCCACAGGGAAGCTGCTGTGTGAAGTGGAGGAGGCTGACCCAGTGAGTATATTACACATCACCAATAAATCCATTAAATCACATGTGCTTTTTACCAGTTCAAAAATGAAGGTGGTGGAGTGAGTTTATTAGACCATGTTATGCTGTGAGTGTGTCTTTTATGTAGATGTTTCTCAGTCTGTAGAGTTTTAAGTCCTGGAAGGCAGATCCCTTTTCTGTTGCTCTTTGTGAGGTTTCTTCTTCTTCTTCTTTCCCCCCATTAAACGAGTTTCTTTGAGGGATAATAAAGCGCCTTGAGGCAAATTTGTGATTTGCCTATATATATAAAATTGACTTGATTTTTGTGACCACCTCCTCAACTTGAACCTCTTGTAGGAAGATGTGAACAAGGCAGTGAGGAGCGCCAGAGTCGCCTTCCAATTGGGGTCACCATGGCGATCCATGGACGCCTCAGACCGAGGTCAACTACTTAACAGACTTGCTGACTTGGTGGAGAGAGACAGGCTACTACTGGCAGTGAGAAACCCACGCACACGCAATAAATCCTTATTTTGAATATTACTGCACAAAATGTAGGCTTGCAGTGAAAGATGAACTGGTTTATTACCATGACGTAAAAGCAATGAATACTAATTACTTTGTCTTTTTTTTTCCAGACATTAGAGGCTCTGGACTCTGGTAAAGTGTTTCTCATGGCATATTTCGTCGATCTGATGGCCACAATCAAAACCTTAAGATATTATGGTGGCTGGGCAGACAAAATTCAAGGCAAAACCATCCCTGTAGGTGAGTCGCACTTTAAGTGATAGATTTAGATTTTAGATTGCCATGTCAATTATGTTTTAATATAAAAACTAAAAGCCACAGTGTGTTCAAACCTATCATGAATAAACTGTACTTTCTTTTTTTTAGATGGAGACTATTTCACTTACACACGACATGAGCCCATCGGAGTATGTGGTCAGATCATTCCTGTGAGTACAAAAAATAATTCTGTAAAAATACTAGAAAGCAAATTTTGACCTAAACCACCAATTTCTACAGTTACTATAGAAACTGTAATGAGCAAGGTTGTAGAATATCATTAAAACATTTACATTTCTGTTGAATCAATTTTTTTTTTAAGCCAAACTCTAAAGTGTAATTCTGTTGAGATTCACTTGTATATGCATTCAGCTAACAATACGAGTAAAGCGCTAACATTAACGTGTCCTGTACACATTAAAATATTTGAAATCAAGATGTGATGATTGAGTCACGTCCTTCTCTTAGTAAATTCATCATCAAAACTTGCAACATAAACAATAAAAGTCTGTATCTGCTGCAAAGACAAAAAATATAGATTTTTAATGCATATCAGATATGAATTATACTCACAAGAAACTCACTAATTTTACAAGATCATCATTTTGTTGCATCTCAAACATGTTTATACATTTTGGCCGACAGTGGAACTTCCCAGTGATGATGTTTGCGTGGAAGATTGCTCCGGCTCTGTGCTGTGGGAACACAGTAGTCATCAAACCTGCTGAACAGACCCCATTATCAGCCCTGCACATGGCTGCGCTCATCAAAGAGGTGCTTGGATTGTTACTGTGTCCCCCCCAACAATAATATAGGAACAAAGAACATGTGGTCAAAAGCCATAAACTTGCATTCAGAAATTGTCTAGAACATTTACGTAGGTGTAAAAGACTGCTCTAAGACTCAGTTAAAGATGAGCATGTGTAGTGCATGTTATTATGTCTCCCCCTTGGTCTCTCTGTGTTCAGGCTGGGTTTCCTCCAGGAGTAGTAAACGTGGTACCAGGCTATGGTCAGACAGCAGGCTGTGCCATTTCCCACCACATGGACATCGACAAAGTAGCCTTCACCGGATCTACTGCTGTTAGTATCTATTGAAATCCAAATAAAATTGATCAAGTGTCTACTTTCTAACCTTCTAGTGCGTTAATGCCCTTTACGCCTATTTGAATTAACTCTTTAAATGTAATGTAACTATGTATCTCACATGTTTTGTAATTTGCTTCCAGGTTGGGAAACTCATCCAGAAGGCTGCAGGTGACAGCAACCTGAAAAGAGTTACACTAGAACTCGGTGGAAAAAACCCAAATATTGTCTTTGCTGACTGTGACTGTGAGTAGGTTTTTTACTTTCTACAACAGCTACTGGATTACATTATCATTACTTATTTAATGTATAGTTATTTTTGTACCTTCACCATGTGTTACAGTGTAAATATACTGTATGTCAGGGATTTTATTTTTCTGTGCATTGCTGATGAGGGCAAAGATTTAAATAAAATTGTGAGCAATCAATGTATATAAGATACACAGGATGAAGTTTACATAAAGCAAGACTACAAGACTATGGATGGACCACCACACAGGTGATGAAACTTATTACAAATCCAAACCATGCCCTAAAGCTGTCCAAATGTTATAAATGTCATAATGTACTCGTAAAGTACATTGTAAATTGCACTCGTAGCAGATGAAGCTCAAACAGGGACTAGACTGTATCATCCTTCTTACTTCCTGCAGCACTTTAGACTATGTGTACATTTTTGTCTCGCAGTAGAGTACGCAGTAGAGCAGGCCCACAGTGGTCTGTTCTTTAACCAGGGCCAGTGCTGTCTGGCTGGATCCAGGGTGTTTGTAGAGGAACCAATCTATGAGGAGTTTGTCCGTCGCAGTGTAGAGAAGGCCAGATCCAAAGTACTGGGAAACCCATTGCTGCCAGGGGTTGACCAAGGACCACAGGTACAGAAAATTCTTAATCTTAATTAATTTGATAGCAGCTGGATAATCACACAAAATGCCCTACAGTAACTACTCAAACATCTGCATTTCTACTTAACTGCACAAAGAGGAAATAGTTTGAGCTGCTGTTTTCTGCAGGTTGACCAGAAGCAGTTTGATAAGATAATGGAGCTGATAGAGAGCGGGAAGAGGGAGGGAGCCATGCTGGAGTGTGGGGGGTCTGCATGGGGTCAGCAAGGACTTTTCATCGAACCCACCGTCTTCTCAAATGTCACAGACGATATGCGCATCGCCAAAGAAGAGGTACTGGGTACACATGATAAACATGCAGCTTTGTTTTGAATTTCCTCCTCTCGCCACTTTCTCATCCTCTGCACCACCTTTTCCTCGCTCTCAGATTTTTGGTCCAGTGCAGCAGATCATGTGTTTCCGTAGCATCCATGAAGTCATCCAGAGAGCTAACGCCACAGACTACGGCCTGGCAGCAGGAGTGTTTACTAAAGACATCGACAAAGCGCTAACAGTCTCTTCTGCTCTGCAGGCTGGCATGGTCTGGTAGGGATCAAGTCTTCACAGAAACCTCCCTTAAAGTGATATTACAATTTAATGATGTATTTTCATTTTGCCACACAGTAATGTCTTGTGTAAAATGATGGCAAACAGCCTTTGATTTTATGTAATAAGGTTTTAGGTTTCCTAATATTTCTTTTTTTTAGGGTGAATTGCTACAATGCCATGAGTGCTCAGTGTCCCTTTGGTGGCTTCAAGATGTCTGGGAATGGGAGGGAACTGTAAGTGAGAACATATTTTATCTCAGATTTAGCATGGCTGGTACTCAAGGGTGTAGGTTTGGTTTTAGAGGTCGAGGGGCCACAATGAAGTCAGAGGTTCTTCATATGTATATATATTTAAATATATATATTAATTAATTAAAGTTTTAATTTAATAAATATATTTTTTTATTTGTGTATTAATGTATATCATCTGGCAAGTAATACATTATTATTATATATATACACTAACCATATAATAACCAATTATCATCTATAATGATCAAACTACCATTTCCAGTGTCAACATTGAACCTTTAAACTCAATAAATGCTGTTTTATTTCTGTATTTACTAAAGGGTCTCTAATCAGTTCTAGCATTTTATGAATATCTATAAATAAAAACAGATGCTTTTTCAGCCCCGTGTAGTGTTTGCAGGCTTCCTCACAAGCTGCATATAAAAGGTCTTTTATCACTCGCTATTGCTTATAAAGCTAAGGGCTGTTAGCGCACAGCAATAACTGAAAGCCACTCAGATGAACATTTTAGCTACACGCATGGCAACAGCCTTTTATACTTTTATGCATTTCTGTCCACCACACAGCTAGATATTTTGTTAGTTGGTACCTGTAACATTGCACCTTGACTGGTAAATGTGGCTCATGTAAAGTGAGGAAATATTTTCCTTATATAATCAGTGGTGTTTTTTTATTTCAGGGGGGAATACGCTCTTCAGGAGTACACCGAGGTCAAGGCAGTCACCATCAAAATCTCACTGAAGAATTCATAAAAATGTAGTAATTTCGCAGGACTGACCTTTTCATGTCTTTTCAATTGTCTGGCTGCCCCACGGCTTCAGATCCTCCACGCACATTTTACAACAATCACATGGCAACCAGATGATTTTAAGTCCTTGTCGATTCTGTGTCACTCAACATTTATTCCTGTCATTTCTCCTGAGGTATTTCTGTTTTATCAACTTTTTATCAGTGTTGTGTCTCTTTCTCTTGCTGTGACAATGCGGACTTTCATTTATCTATGTTCCTCTAGAGTACTATCTCAGAACAGTTTAGTGGATAGCATGTTTTCTATAGTAGTGTCTGTTATGTGTTTGTTAGCTTAAGAAAACCTATTTTTGTTCAGAGGTAACCACTTAAATAACACTTTGCCAGAAAAAAATATTTTAATAGGTGTCATACAAAAAATAGAAAGACATTGTACATACTATTTACAGGGATTTCCAAATGAAATCAAATCAACTGTGGACCCATATCAGTAACGAGTAAACCTTACACTGATTGCAATTAAGTAAACATGATCATGCCCACTCCTTCCTACATATCTGTATTACAACAAGCTACAGCGTTGTGTTTTGATTTTATATTTAGTTGCATTAATACAAGAAATACAAATAAAACAGTAATGTCTGTGTCTATTTACTTTACATAAAGACCCAACTCATCTCCTCCTCCAAACTGAAGACATTATGGGATTTGACTGCGGAGGCCATAGTGTGCCATTGTTATTATTATATACTTTTTTAGTAGTTTATTATACTTGATTATACTTGAAGTAATTGCATGTTTAAAATAATAAGATTTTTCATTGAGGCAAAAAATAACTGTAAAACATACATTTTTTATTGTTTAAATGTTTCTAAAAGAGTTCAGTCAATTAAATCTAAAGAATTAAAACATTATTCTAGTGGGACCCTCCATATATTGTATGACTATGACTGCAATGGTCATGTTAACAGACACTTGTTTGTGGTGAATTGTGGGTATCAACTGGGTTTCAGTCCACGGATCATGGCTCTTATTGCCGTGGAGGCCCACCCCGACCTCTTCCTCTCCCAGGCCCAGGTTGAGGTCCCCTGGCATTTCCAGGAGGCCCTCTTCTTGGTCCTTGGGCATGAGTCACTGGAGCTCTGGGGTTTTGGGCAGCCAGTGAAACGTCCTTTTGCAGATTAACCCCTTTTGCTGCTGCACCTGGCTTAATTTTAGGAGACTTACTTCCCTTCTCAATTACGACATCTGAGAATACAGATGGAGAGCAAAAAGAGCGGTGAGGACAGTTGAGAGCAAACTGACTGAATGCATGTGCAGCAAAGGATTATGCAAGTGTGTGTGTGTACCAGGCGGAGGTGGCTCTTCCTCAGAGGGAGGTGGTATTAGAGACTTGTTTGGCAGCAGGTCCTCCAAGTCTTTCATCACTTGATTAGTGCTGTCCTTGTTGTTTCGGCGATTCTTCTCCTCGTCTCGAGCCTAAATTGTCCACCAATAAACCAGACAGTCATTTCTTTGGTTGAATCTTAAAAATTGAGATTTGGAAAAAAAGAGGGAAAAGAAAGGAAGAAAACAGAACAAGAGAACTCTCATACTGACCATTTGCATCTTCTTTTTAAGGTCCAAGTTTGCTTGTTGGTATCCCTTTGACACTGCATTCAGATAGTAGAGGGCCAACCTGTTACAGAGTATTATAAGTCTTCTTTGTGAAAGCCATCGTAAACAGTACAACAGCTTAGAACACAGTCAGGCTTTGGGCACACGGCAGACATAAGGTCAGGCCATTTATGACTTTACTTTCTACAGACTGATTCTGGCATTTATAGACTCAGAAAGTTGTACTTTGGGCCTAAAAATAAGAAAAAGTTGGAGACAGTGTGTGTACGATTTGGACATTTCTGACTTTGGTGTCACCCTGTGGTAGCATCAAAAAGGACACAATGGGAAACAGCAATACATACCACTGCCATGCTACCAGTTTCCATTGGGATGAGTTAATTTTACAATGGACTGAATTTTATACCATCAGAATCATTTGAAAGATGCAATAATCACATAAGATAAATCTATACATAGACTGTCAATATATTGGTAATGTGCTGAAGGCTGCAGTCAATTTACAGAATAACAAATCTAAAATACAAAATTATGAAAATATCCAAATAACCACAAAACTGTGCAGATTTTCTTGTGTAGTCAGGGGCATTTTGAAAGCTGAAAATTCCCAACAGACTTTATGATGGTATTTCAAGTGGCATTTACATTTCCCTTCCTCTCCAGTAGTTTACATGGAATGACATTTCACCTCTGAATTTGCTTCTTTTTTTTCTTCTCTTATTTTGTAGCAGATACAACACAGTATTTCAACTGATATTTAAATGATACTTACACCATGAGGAGAACAGCAGGCATGATGAGTCCAGGGTTGGTGGCATATGTAAAAATGTTCCCTATGAAGGCTGGTAGATCCTGATCAATAGTCTCCATGACAACATCATACATCTTCTCCTGGCCACTGGGGGGGGGGGATGGATGAAATCCACTGTTTGTTGTTCTATCTAATCTTTGACAGGATTAGTATGTTTAAACATAATGTGATTGAGTGACTGCCAAGGGACTACAGGTGAAAATTAGTTTTAAGATAATTTTTTAAGCTAACCCTAAGGTAACAGGATAAATATGTATAGTAATATACGTCGTCACTTAAAAAATACAATACAATACAAATACAATTAAACAGTGTTATTGCCCTATTGTACTGTCAACTTGGGCTGCAGAGATGTGAAAGATGTATGGTATGATAACCTTACTACAACCCAATAGTAATGTATGAAATGTTTCTTCTGTTGGAACAGCACCAAAATATAATATAATATATATAAAAAACCAAGCTGTCACAAAAAGGGGCTTACTGGAGGTGTCTGTACCTTTGAAAATGTGTTGTTAACAAGAATACAATTTAGCCATATTAGCGGCTCTTTAACGTGGCAAAAAAAACTAAAATACCAAAATCAACCAGTGCATTTGGATAAACGGACTCTTTAGGTTTTAAATTGTTTCAGATAAATAAATTGAGTGAAATAACTGAGCATAATAGTTTTAACCTGCAGAAGAACTTATTATGAACTGTCACAACGATCTACCATTGTAATATGAATTCCTATTTCACTATTGTACCATTTCAGTACTACTGTCTCCATCACTTACTGACCTGAACGGCCCACAGTCAAAGGACGGGGGCAAGGTCATGATAGTGTAGACAACAGGCAGCAGGCTGAGGAACAGCACAAGCAGCAACATGCCCATGTAGAAGTTGTTGGACCGTGAGGCCTTGAAAACTCGCTCATGAGGAACGTTACAGCACATCACTGCCCAGCACTGGAAGTACATCGAGACCAGGAGACGCAAAACGTTCAGACCCACCAGACCTGGAGCATAAAATGCTCCCATCCTGAGGAAAACAGCAAGGTTTGCAACATTATTTCAAAAATACTGTTTCATATTGTCAACTTTAATGTAGTCATTGATATAAATCTATTTTAAAATTTTCAATTAGCTATTTAATGTAATTAGTAATGAGTAACTGTTGGCTCCAATTTTAACAGTCAAACAAACCACATTTAATTTGAAGAGGTAGGTACTCCACACTCACTATGTAGTTAATTATAGGTGCATTGGAGACAGACAACAAAGAAACATGAGCTGGTTTGCAGCAGAGGAAAGCTTGTTAGTCTACCATTACTACCATCAGATAACCCCCATGATACAGAAGGAGACAGAGAATAAAATAAATCATGCAACAATTCACCATATCATTCCTTGATTGAAGACAAGCCCCAGAACATTTCCACTGATGTCAAATTCTCCATATGAAGGCTGGAATCAACACAACAGCATGATTAGCATGCTGATCTGAATTAATACAAAACAGGTTGATAGAATTTGCATCTGCTCCTCTCTCTGTATCTGTTTATGTCTCTCTCTCTCTTTCTCTGTAATTAAGTTCTCATTGCAGTGTCCCATTTCACTGTATGTAAGGGATCAGCTGTCTTGCCAGATGTCATTGTATGGTATCGGGTTGACGTGGATCCAATACGAACTGTGCTGTACTCACGCAGTGCTCAATAATAGCTGACTGACAAGTTAGCAATGCAATGACAGATAAATGCTCATTAAACTAATACACCCACTTGAAATTCACATTCAGCCGCATGAGTGTAGACACAAAAGGCACAAATGTCTGTGGTTTTGTTGGATATGTAAAAAGAAAATATAATTAATTAATTCTTTACTTACTTAATTTAACCAAAACAACATAATGTACACAAGTACACCGTGAACCACTGACACAGTGTGTGTACTCACAAATCCAGCCTCCAGGTCCCAGCACCAGCAGTAGTTAAGGAAGCGGACAATGAATGCTCGCAGGAAGTCACCAAACAGGATGGTCAAATAGGTCACCTGCATGTCCGACACGGTCAGCTTCACAAATTCCTGCACAGCATAAGATGCCAACAAGAAAAGAAGCAAATTACATAAGAACAAATACAAACTGAACCAAAGAAATGTTTGTGAAGTTATGAAGTTAAATTAGAGGAATACTCTAGCTGTGACTACTGCAGCTACTACTGTGTGCATCTATATCTACACCCACAATTTCTCATCAGCCACTGAACAACAGTATACAGTACAATGCCATTACTGACTATTCCCACTCCAGTCTCCCAGCAGGGTCCTCTGATGATGTCGGCTGGGTGCACATCTGGAGGAGGCACAACTGTGGTGTTGTAGTAGGAACTGTAGTTGGCAGAGTACTCGGCCAAAGCCCATTCAGTGGCATTCTTGATTGACTTCTCACTCTCCAGCTAAAGAGTAGAAAATACATCAAAGCATGCTCAAGCCACAGTCAAATAAAGGAAAAGTTCTACATTTTGGGAAATGCTATTCACAACTCTCTGGTTGAAAGTTGGATGAGAAGATCGATACCATTCTCAAATCTGTCCTTTAAATATGTCAGCTTAGCTTAGCCTGGACACAGTCCAAAGTTAAAAAGTCTACCTATCAGCAAGAAATAGTCATGCACACAACTATTTGTATCAGTTTTTGTATGGATGAAATAAACAAGATATACTGATAATTAGCGAACTTTAAAGGTGCTGGTACGTGGATTTTGTTACTATTTGACAGAGCCAGGCTAGCTATTTCCTCTGCCTCTGTCTTTGTGCTAAGCTAAGTTAACCAGCTGCTGGCTATAGTCTTGAAATAGCTACTGACTGTAGCCTTATATTTATCTGACAGATATGACAGTAGTAGTATCGTCTCATAGAACACACCACCAGCAAGCGTATTTCCCAATATATTGAAATTTGGCTTTAAAGGTTTCTAAATTTAGGCATCGTCTAAGGCCTTCTGGAAGATGTAGTGTAAATACTGTCACAACATATTTACTTTAACTGAGGGTTAATACAGTATTTAAGTAAGTGATAATTAAGTATCAAGGAGAATTCATTGTATAACATATCAGAAGTCAGAGCAAGGAAAGCAGCAAAGGCCTTTAACTCTCAGTGAAGGTTCTTACCATGGAAATACAGGAGATACAACAAAACCTGACAAGCAACAGGAACAAACACAAACAAGCATATCTGTCATACCTTGGCATTAACCTCATCGAACAACGCAAAGAGGAAGGTGTAAAGGTTTCCCAGGAAGAGGGCAAAGATTCGTCCCAACTGCCACTTGAGGGCAATACGGGGGTGATAATCTTCCAATTCTGCAATGGTTTCAAACAGAGGTGGACACACCAGACCCAGCAGAGACATCACAATCTCCACCTGGTACATTGGACGAGAGAGGGGGGTTACTTATCTCCTTTTTTACTCTCATTTTCAAGCTTCGAACTTTCATAGCTCCTTGTGGTCTCTATTAAAGGATAATCTAAAAAAGCACTGCTTAAGCATAAAAGAAAAAGAAATGCCAAATATTTTATGCCACCCTGCCTCATTCTTTTCCAACCATGAAAGATCCTCTTTCTTCATCTTAGCAAAGTCCTGAGAACGTTTCACCACAAAGTAGATGAGGTATCCGCTGCCTCCAAGACTGCACAAAATCAGAACGTTTGCCAGAACCCTGAGGAACCGCCGGAGATGGATGTTCTCATCTTTCTGGTTCTCCTGTTCATCAACGATGGATTCCTAAACCGTTTAATGGAATAAAGTTGTAATTACTTGACACTTTAAACTTTCTTATTTATTCTATTTGCACATTGTTGTCGTTTTCACTGCTACATCATACCCTAGTCTGGCTGATGTAGCTGGAATATGGTATCTTGAGTTCTTCCATGATGGGTTTTTCTATGTAATAGGTGAATCCAGAGGGTAACCCTTGCTCTTTGATTTGATTTCACAAACCCAATATGTATATCTTAGGCCTATTGCTGATGTTGCAGTGCTCCCCCCCCCCAACACAAATATACACACAGACACACACAAAGACAAGTGCTAACCTTGAAGCTGGTCGTAATGGAGGCGTACTTGTTGTCTGCAGTCTCAGGGTTTCCTATCAGGTAGTCCCAGCTGGTGAACAACTTCCAGCTGAAGGTGAAGTCTCCCTCCTCCGCCCCATCGCCTCCTTCATTTGCATTACGAGCCATCCTGAGAAAAGAAAAAGGCCACAAACAACAGATTAAAAACACCCAAACATCTCTGTCTGCATTCTGATTGCCTGCCCACATTTGTGTGTCTTGCCTTACGTTCTTATGACAACCATTAGACTGTATCCAAAAATGCCAACGCCCACCAGCAGGTATGACAGAGGGAGTCTGAACTGCAGCACCCCGATCTTTCGCTGGTGGTCGTAGTACCCGTAGAACAAAAAGGAATACTTGCAGTATCCCTGTTGATAAGGTATAAAATGTACATATGATAACAAGTGCCCAAAGCAACTTTTACACGTTTTCACATGACTAAGAAAAATTTAAAATATGGAAAATAAACTGTAGACCTTAGAGGCACACTGACTAAACATTAGTGTTTAAACACAGCTTATCTATGGGATATCATGTCTTTTCTATATAGATTTGTTTAGCCACCTATTGTAAATATCATCTACCTATCCTATTCACATAGATTCAGCCAGATATGGTAAGATCCTCACTCCAAAGTCAAAGAGCACAGAGTAGTCCATGGCTGTGTCCTGCTCCTCTCGAGGAACAGTTTTTCTGGGAATTGAGCCATAGGGGAGACCCATTAGAATCTAAACACAGAGGAGAGGGATGGAGGTGAGAAAGAAAGTTGCTGAAAACATGTACAATGTCTGTGACATCAGGTATCACATGTATCATGAGAAAAGTTCTACCTCAGGCAGCATCACCAGGCCAAACATAAACCCAAACAGGACCAGATTCAGACCGTACATCCACCTCAGAAAAATAAAGTAGGATGCCACAGATGATCCAAAGTGGCCTATGATTAGGAAAACAGAGAGTTCAAAAATGTAATGGCAACTTATTAGAAACAGTAAGTTTCTAATCAAAGCTCAGTAATTACTTTTCAGATAATGTCATAGTGGTACTAACTTTCTACTTCCTTTATCTTCCTCTCCCAGGGTATACAGGCTGTTTTAAAGTTCTCAAAGTCGCGTTTAAACTTGATTAGTTTCTGGGGGAAAAAATGTAAATGGTTATTTTCAAAATATCATCCTCATTATAAAGTCTGAGTTAAGTGTTGCAAAATGAGTAGATTACTTTGCTCATCATGACTTTGAATGCATACAGCTTCCTGCCTTTTCCTTTCCCAAGAGCGCCTTCAAATTTTTCAACAAACTCCTGTGCCTCCCTGGTTGACCAATCAGAGAAAGCACAAACATCCACCAATGAAATAAGGTGAGTGACATCCAACTGAAAACCATGATCTACCTAAGCAATTCATTAATTATTTAGTGGTGACAGGATGTAAAAACAACAGGTCTGGGATGACTTCATGATCAGAATCAGAATCAGAATCAGAAATACTTTATTAATCCCAGAAGGGAAATTGCTTTTTGATACAGTTACAATGCTCAATAATCGATCGATGGCACATTGCATATTGTAAGAGCATCGAAAGGAATACTTCATGTGTCTAGTGTGCATCTCACAGAGGGGAGGAATTCGATAAGTCAATGATATTGTGATTGTGGGTGAACAAATATCTGCCCAGATCCAATCATTTCCAGAGGTATCCAAAGGCTGTGATTTTTGTGTTAAGTGCTTTTATCTCAGAATTAAGTTTGTGTGAGAGGATCAGGCAAGCCTTGGCATGTTCTACCAAAAGAAAGTTTGATTTCTGTGAGCATTATATCAGAGCTCTGCCAGTGCCCATTTCCTGAAAGCATGATAGTTTAGATTTTCAATATAACCAAGTTAGTTTTGACTATTCATAGGTTACAGCACTGAAAAAAGAAGTACCAAACAGCTTAAGCAGTGATGTTTTAATAATGCATGATCGACATCACATGTACATGACATGAGTGATGGTAGGCATTAAGGAAAGTGCTCGTAAGAAAAAGACAAAATGAGTAACAAACAAAACATCAGAACAACAGGAAGAAAGACCAAATTGCAGGACAACAACCAGAAAATACAGTAATCACAAGCAAGCAGGCAGAGGATGTGAGTAACAGTTGGTCACTGTTGTTTTTTCTTTTTACTTGAGCAGTATGAGTCTCCTCTTCATGCGCCAGGGTTTGTTCCTTAATGTAGCAATAAGTTTCTTCTTCTCCTCTACCTGTTCTTTCAGGGCTTCCATCTCTCCCTCCGACAGCGACTCTTCGTCACCGTCAGATGAAGAAGAAGAGCTGATAAAGGGAAAGAGCTGTCATGTGCCATGGCCTTGACAAGAAGCTACAGGAGCCACATCTAAACCTTGGACAGCAACAGCAACATCAGAAAATACATTTGTCTTATGAGTCAATTTTATAAAATAGAGAGAGAGCTCAGTAAATCTCAGTAAATCTCAATCTAAACTCTTACTAATTTCTATTAGTACTTTCCACATTATATGTGTAAGAAAGTTAGTTTTATTTTGTTGGTCTTATGTTTCTAGCCATTTAAAATCCCTTTGGGACTCTATCTTTTAATTTGATATCAATATTTAGTTTTACAGCTAAGCGAGATAAAGCAAGTATGTACATGTCATTCCTTAGCCTAAGTTATTCAAGATTTGTTCATTTTAATACATCGAATTGTATTAAAATACCATCATCAGGTCATTTTTTTAAATGTATCCAGTTTTTTGGTTTTTGACTAAATACCTGCACATTCCCATAAGCCTCAATTCTACTTTAGTTGGGTTAATTAGCAGGTCTGTGCTAATTTCAAAATACATTAAGATTGCATATTACATAGCAAACATCAGGCTATGCCTATTAAACATATGGACATAACATCACAGAGAAACAGCGCACAGTTTCAGTCTCTCCTGAAAGACATTCATAATGTTGCACTCTGAACTAGAGCTAGATACTACCACTTACAGGCAGCTGGTCAAAAGCCTTGTAGCACTATTTTGATGTTTTAAGCTAAATGTTTTTTTCTTTTATAAAGTTTCTTTTACCTCCTGCAACACTTTGTCAAAAACTTTTTTGAATGGTTCTACACAAATTCAGTCATTATATTAAATTATTTTAATGAGCAAGTCATATTATGGATTGTAATTCTTCCACTAGAAAAAGTAAAAATCTTTTTTCTTGACACTTGATAGTCAGAACTGGTCAGCCAACCAAACACTCCCAATGAAACAGTAGGAAGATGTGGTGTGGTGTCTCAGGATGTTTTGTCTTGTAGCCTTTGTTTTAAGGCAACAGTAAATAATGGATGAACAAATGAGATTACATATTATTAAATGTTTGAACGTTTCCCAGTACATGTATAGCATCTGACTGCTGATATGCTACATAAAACATCTATCTGATATACTGCAGATGTCATATATTCATAGAAACAAGTGTGTATTGTGTGTTGTAATAATAATCATGTAATTTACACTCTGTTCAAGTTTCCTCTCCATTATTATATGCCACATAGCTTCATATCACCAGTGTCTGCTGGGGGTCTGCATGAGACTGAATGGAGAAAGCTCATATGGGTGTGTGGAGCGTGCAGGTAAGTGAGAGACAGCTCTCAGAGAATACTGCACCTGCTCAACTTCCCATTCTTCTTTTTCTTGTCCTTCTCACCACCTTTATCCTTCCTGTCTTTCCCTTTAACATTTCCCGTCTTCTCCTTGTTCTGCTCCTCTTTCTCTGTTTTGGACACCGCTTTCCCTCGTTTTTTCTTTTTCTCTCGTTCATCTTCACTCTCCTCATCGCTCTCCTCCTTAGCAGCTTTCTTCCTGGAGGCTTTTGAACCTTTGCTTTTCACATTCCGGCTGTCTTCCTCATCATCTTCATCACTGTCCTGGGGCTTGGCCTTCTTCTTTCGTCCCCTTTTCCTTGGTGCCTCATCCTCTTCATCTTCCTCATCATCACTGACCTGTTTGGCTTTTCGTTGTGGTTTGGCTCTCCTGTTTTTAGTTCTCCTCCTAGCCTCATCTGAGACAAACACACATTTTTGATAAGTAGCTGAAATGCTCATCCAGCAAGTGTGTGCAGCAGTGATGTTACTCTCAAAATTGTCCAGCTCATCAAAAGTGCAAAGAACAATAATAAAGCATAAGAATAGTAATCTTGAAGAAAAGTGACAGAAGAAGGAAAACAAACAGTATTTACATTCATATGTCCATCACATTGTGACAAATCTTCTAGCCATACCCTGCTCAGTTTAACTGTTTCTCTGATGAAAAGCAAACAAAATGTGTCCGTGGTGACTCACCTTCACTTCCACTGTCTACCACAGCATCAACCTCCATCCCAACTGTGAACATGTAAAAAAAAAACATACACAAATTAAGGGGATAGAAATCCACACAAGATAGATAGATAGATATTTACCACTTAACAATGCCTTTTACTCAGTCATTATCAATATAATCAAAAAGGTGAATATTTAAAAATTGACTGTAAGAAACAAATAAAGATGGTTCTTTTCAGTAGAATAGCATAAAAACAATTCCTCTCACCATCTTCAATGTTGATTGCCATATCATTTTTCCTCTTTGGAGGCATGTTGCTGTGTCTCTTTTAGTTATTTGTATCCTCTTTTTCTACTGTTAGTCCTCCTCTTCTCACTTCAGCCTCTGCCTCCTCTCCATCCTTGAGTCACGCAGTGCAAGCAGCTGCTACACTTGTGAAGGTACTGTGTCAAAAAGCCAGGATACACACACACATACACACACACACATGCAGGAACAGGTGCGCCTTTGTTTAGGCTGTTCAAAGACCCGGCTGTGTGACAGTCCATTAGATAATAATCAGGCTTGGGAAGAAAACAAATTCATACAATGGACTTGTCAATCAAAGTTCTAATTGATATTTGACTGGAGCAATACAAGCTCATATACAGCCAACATGCTTCAATCTTCAAGTTTATTGAAATTGGATAATGTTTAGCAACTTGTATTATTGTCATATAATGGATGTGATATATATATAAGTTATATACAAGGAAACTAGCCTGACTAGGCTTTGCAAATGCCGGAGCAAATAAAACATGAGCTCGTAGATTTGTCTAGTGCCCAGACTACAAGGAAACAGCTCTGATACCAAAAACTGATGGGCGTTTGCCATCATTCGGTTGTGACCCAGTAAGAAGACACCAGAACCAATGTAGACATAAAGGTCAGGCCCCATTAAAGTTAGATGAAAGCTTAAGTAATCCTGAGTGAAAAGTCTAGTCAAGCCTATCTTAAAACAAAGCTCACATGCCCATGTGAACATTGAAAGAGAAATTGGTCACTGCAATCATTCATCATGTTCTTAATGGCCATGAAGAAATCTCTTTCTAAGGTGATTCCAAAATAAGTAAAATAACAGTTCAGCTGAAGCTAATATGAGGCTTCAGTAGTTTGATTTAGTGATTTCTTTTCATAAATTACAATCTTTTTAGAATGAAATTCTGTCTTTGTGTTGCTACCTGTACAATCTAGCTCAGCAAGGAAACACAAAGAGAGAAGTTTATATCAAAAGGGCTGCGACTGAAAAGTCCTTAAATATTGTTGAATTGTCTAGGACAGATTTAAAAAATGTGAACCTGTCCGTTCATTAAGTGTTTGTGATAGCACAGAAGTTAAAAAGAAAAGAGGTGAAAGTGAGGAATGATGGATGAACGGTGTTGTACTTCCTGATGTAACACATGATGTATTTTAACCACTAAGAGCTACTACATGTGTGGTTATGGTCAAATGTCAGATCTGACCTTTTGAATAATACAGGAGGAAACAGGAGATGCCATGCTTCCATGCTGCCATGCTAACACTGAGATCCACACACTTCCAGGGCTTATATGAATGCTGGTTTACAGGTTTGTACCTGAAAGACAAGCTAGGTCCAATGGGGTTGGAGCTTTTGATGTCCTCATCATCCAGCTCCTGATCTTACACCTCCTCCTGAATGTCCCCTGCACTTCCTGCAACCATCCAATACTCCTCTCCATCATCCTCCATCTCAATATAATGTACTTGGGCTTAGAAAGGGTCTAGATGCATTTGTTCTTAAGATCCTTTAATTAAAAAGCGTCTGACGTTAACACTGAGTCTCAGTGTCAACCTTTGCTCTCCAAAGCAAAAATGGACACCATCCAAGCAGTCAAATCAGTGCTCATAGCACCACACTCTCTCACTCCTCCCTTCATCGTTGTTAGTGAATAAGAGATGCCCATCGTGGTAGTGGCAGACATTGAGATATCCGGTAATGTGTAACCAGTCATGGCTCAGTTTTCTGACACAATGTACCAGCATGGAGTGAAACTGGTATCAAGCCAAAACACAACTCAAGATGGAGGGTGAAACCGCGGGCATCAGAGGGTTGGCATTACCTGGATAAATAAGAGTGAGGCAGAAAATGAGAGAGTCTCCAGTATACCAAGATGAAGGCTTACTTGTCTCCCTATCTATGTCTTCCCAGTCTTCATTAAATAATGTGATTGGCAATTCTTGACCCACAATGAAAGAATAAAGCATTACTTCATTCTCTAGCTCTCAAATAACTGCAGAATTAATACTTAATGCTCACTTGCCATGAATTAATCATGAAGCATCAGTAGAAGTGGATTTGATTGGCACTGTAATTTAATTTCAGTGGCATTATGAGCTTGTTGTCTTAAATGATTGAGACACGTTAACACTCATTCCTCACTGACAACCCTTACATCACACGCATTGCACAGCTATTGGGTTAGGGGACACTAGATATGACCATGGGGTTATCAGATGATACGAGTCCATGATACACGGTGAAGGTCAGGAAACCACAATGAATGGATTTACATTGACGGTTTGGCACAGATTAGATTTTTTCATTGCTGTTTGCCAAAAAAGGAATAATCTGACACTTTTCAATCACATCTGTATTACACAGCTGAAAAACAAATTTAAGATGAGTGTATAGGTCCTGCCAGAGATCCATTTAAGACTAGCTAGCTAAGTTAAATGGCCTCGATGTCTAATGAATTGTTTAATACTTTGGCCCGGGACAGCTGTGCTCACTGTCTGAGGTTTAAAATGATTATTATTTTGAATATAACTGGACTAATTTATTAGGAAACTGAAAGATCATCTAAGGTTGAAGCACGGTTTATCTGTTTTATTTTATACGTCTTCAAAGACCAAAAAGATTTAGAGAATTAATCAAAAATAAACTAATGCAACTTTAAAAAAGCAAAAAACCTCAATGCCTAGTTTATGCATTTCAAAAACATGTCATAAAAATAATTTGTCAGTGATGAGTTGCTGTGATGTGAAAGATTAGTCCAAGCAGAGCTAATATGAATCTTGGAGTTATCTTTGATCAGGATATTTCCTTTAACTCTCACATAAAACAAACTTCAAGGACTGCCTTCTTTCACCTACGTAACATTGCAAAAATCAGGCACATCCTGTCTCA
>JAVQJD010101987.1:0-15324 GCA_036023655.1 Nannoperca australis | reverse complement strand
GCTGGGACATGAGGAAACTGCAATTTTGATATCTATGTACTGCTCATACTGTGATATTGATAATAAAGCTCTCTTTGACTCTCTTCCTCTCTCACACCATCTTTGCCAAGCAACAGCTTCTCTCTCCTCAACCCTTCCTAGTTCTGTAAGATTTTACATTCTTGTCATTTTGAAGTTCATTAATTCCAGAGCATATTAAACCAGTGTCCCAGTAATCTCCAATAAAGAATAACTAAACCACATTTTTGTGATCTCTGACACCTCTGATGAGACAGGAACAGCAGACCACAATGACATGTTGCACATGTAATTTCAAGGACTGGAGGAGAGGTTGGTGCACCTTCTGATAATTTTATCCATCAGCCAAGTGGATGTTTTGAGCAACTGCCTCCATATTCTAGACAGGTGAGTTTTTCTCAGTTATCAATACACAGTGAAATGTGCCAAAAGTTGGGTGAGCATTCATGTAGAAGCCCAGTATTAATGTTAAATTAAACTTTGACCTATCACTAGGCCCTATAGTGCGTATCAGTGGGTATACAAGTGACACCAATCTGAATCTGTTATATTCCTTTAAATCCCTCCCTCACTGGTAGCGATTTCAATATTCTTACCAATAGCCACAAGCTATTAACCCTTCTGGTATGAGAAACTTTAATTATGTACCTTGACCTGCCTTACAAAAGAAAAGAATGTAGCGTGATCAGTAACCTGATGAATCATTTTACATCTCTCATTGAGAAAAGATTTGGCTCGGTCTCGGCTTGGTCTCTGCTATGAAACATGTCTCTGTAAAGACTCAAACATGAACTTTCCCCAACATTCTGTCATCAGTACGACCTCTGGCCGCCAGGACTCAGGGATGACATTAAGGGAACACTAAGTGACAACTGCCCAATTTACAACAAACCTTTAAGAAACTTGCCTAATTCTTCCACATTCCAGGATATGTGTAAGAACTCTCGACACAAGAACAAAGGAATTGACTTTGCCATGCTGAAGTAAATGTATATTAATAATATGCTATGTGTAACTTACCCCCTGAAAGGTACTTAAGTTTGGTTAAACATGCTGATTGTGGTGCAGGTACAATGGAAAATAAACCCACATGAATCATATAATTCCTGATCAATATAATAATAATGTAATTCTGGGATCAATAAAGTATTCTAATTAATAAAGATTGGGAGTCTGCTTTACCTTGGCCAAACAGAAGCAGGCTTGCATGCGGACTTTGTAGAAACACTGTTCTTGTTCTAGGATGTCTGTCAGAGCCAGTCTGGAGGCAGGAGTTGGGAACTTTTCCAGTGCTGAGATGGCCTCCTCCTAACAGAGAGATAAGGTTAGTGGTGGAATGTAACTAAGAACATTTACACAAGTACCATACTTCAGTACAAGGTACTTTACTTGAGTTTTAAAATGTTATGCTACTTTATACTTACACTCCACTCAATTTATTTGACAGATATAATTACAAGTTACAGTACTTTTCAGACATTTACTTATACTTGGTTGGTATGACTACTTTTACTTAAATGATTTGAATACTTTTTTCACCTCTGAATAAGGTACACACTTATCTGAGGCGTGTACTAGTTCAACATACCCAGGATATCTTTTTGTTATCTGGCTTCACTGAGCCTAACAACTGCGTTCACACGATGCTGGTGATCACCTTGTGTTGCTTAGATGTATTCTTATGGTGTATATGACAATTTAGGCTTATTCTTTCAGCTGCAACCACTGCAGTTAAAAACAGACAAATAAAAAATAAATATAAAAAAATAAACATAACCCTGAAAGCCTAGGGTTAAACCTGAAGTTACCTCGCTAACCCCAAATCTTGCTTTATGCAACAGGCCTCTGATGAACCTCAAACTGGAAGCTAGGGATGCCACTCAATAGCATTTTATCATGTTCAAATCCAGTACATCGAATCTGAATCCTTACATATCTCTTCTCAAATCTTGTTAGGTTTACCTTTCAACATTTTCAACTAACAGAGCCTAAAATAAAGATGTTTTATCAGCTTTTGTTGGCTGAGAAGGCAGAAACATTACAGTTTATAGTCGTAGCCTATGTAATGATCACAACCTGTAGTTACAACCTGAAGATGAGACGAGCAGCAGAATAGACAGTATGAAATGTTAACTGAATGTATTTGACTTTAACCAGCCTCAGTGACAGTTGGTCGATAATGAGAAGCTCCTACCAATATTCATTCAATTGCTCCTGGCTAAGAAAAACAACTGAGAAAAGAGAAAGGGATTTGTTAACGTTGGAACGTAACAAATCTGAGCATTTTACTAACCGGGAACCGGTATTTGAAAATAACTATTGGAAACCCATCCCTGATTTGCTTTAGCTGTAGGTAAAAAAACTAAACAAAATGCAGGGTAATCCAGTCCATGTGGAGGTTAATTCACAAATGTTAAAAAACGAGTGCCGGTGTTGAGAACTGCACTCCATTAGCCCACCTGTGCAACTACATCCCTCTCGTAGCGCAGCTGATACTGCCACATGAAGTCAGCCTGCTCAAACTCCACCTTCCTCAAAATGGACATGTCTGGGTCAATCCGGATCCAGAGGAGCGGAGAGTCAGCACTGCAAATGTAACAGGAACAAACACGTTGAGGGAAAGAAATGTAAAATATCTCAATTCATCTCATGCAGGTCCCTCTAAGTAGCCGTTTCCGAGAAATCTATCAGGGCTTACACACATTCTATCTTAACAAGGTGTAATATGAAAGAAGTGGATGTACATGCTCAGCAGGTAGATGTTTGTTTCAGCTGGAATAGTATGTAAGTTGTGGAAACTTACTTACATGAAATGCAGATTTAACACAAGAAAAAACTACGATCGATAATATGTCAAATAGTGACCACAGTGATATCTTACTCCATGGCCGATAAATCCATGTCAACCTCCTCTCCATTCATCAGAGGGATCTTCTTTTTCTTGTTTCTGGGAAAAGATACCCAAAAGAACAACTGGTGATTAGTTAACCAAGAAGTACAAGACTAAGTTAAAGTAGTCAGTTAAAGGAGGCAACAGAATCACTAACTGTGCTAGTAAAGAGCAAAAACCCAGAGTGTTTGCAGGATTCTGTTGCTGACCCAATAAATAAAGAACATTAAAAAAAATGTAATTAATTAAAGTAAGTAAAATAATGTATAGATATAAAATACTACTAAACTATACAAGACCAGGGCAAAATATATACATAGGGTGCCCACAATATATATCTTTTCACCCACATACACATTATGTATAAGTACACATTATTTTATGTATATTTGTATTATTGTATTTATATGTATATGTGTATGACAGCAATGATACAAACTACTATAACAATATGCAGTAGAACAGAATAAAAATTATGAGTAATAATCTATCTTTCTCTGTATTAACATTGGACTAATACAATACAGTACAGAGTATATAATGTAGAAATATAGTAAAATATCAAATGAGCAAAATACTAAACTAACTGAACATGAGAGAATGAGGGAACGTGTTCTGCTATAGTACGTACCGCCTGCTCTTTGAATGACAGGGGATGTCATGTTTGAGGCTGTTCTCCTCTATCTGCAGCGTATGGTTGAAGGATCCATCCAGCTCCTGCACTGTCACCTTGATAGGACCCTGTTAGGGAAATAGACATATCATTATTTAACGCCCAAAGTAATATTTTAAAAAAAGTAAGTGAAACAATACTTCTATTCCTTACAGACATCTAACATTAGTTGATTAATTCTGAAGTTTAAGTTGCAGCTTTTTGGTTTTAAAAGAAGACTCACACACTAACACAATCTTGTTAAAACATGACAAAACTGTTTCAGAAAGAGCAGCAATGTTTGTGCTATATTTGGTACCTGGCAAGAAAGATTACAGACAATAATTTATTTGCTCTTCACTGTAAAACAAATCATTGGTGAATACACAAATCAAACTCAAAATGGCCACGGATTTTCAGTGAACAACCCATTCACTTATTAATATTGTAAGCCATTTTTGACATGCAGACTAGGTTTGTGGCCAGCTGTATAGCTTGATTTTAATTTGAAATTCTTATTTGAACCTCTGCATTGCTGTAAAACAAACTACCAACTTCTACAAATGTACTTTCATCTGCTGTAGGCACAGACAGCACACTCATTCCACATGCTATATCTCAATTCTCACCACGTATTTCTGAGTTCCAGATGACGTGTAGTCCTGACGGATCTCCAGCTCTAGCACGTTCCTCTTCCTGTTGAAGGCAAAACTGCCAAAGAATTTCACCACACCACTCTGGTCTCTGAGTACATAAAGTTAAGACTAAAACATGTGCTGATAACCGAGAACAGTTGGGGATGACATAAACAACTGAGAGAGGGTTCAGCTAAAGGTGGTGGCCAGTATATAATACTGCAATGGCACTTTATAATGCTGTAGTAAGTTTCTGTTCAAATCAAGAGCAACTAATGAACTGGTGAAAATTCTCCTTTTAGATTTATAAGTTGATATAGTAAGTAATCTGGGCTCTGCCTACATTTAGCTTTATTTCACACAGGTGTTTCTATTTCTTATGACATAAGCTGAAGCGCTTCCTAAGTCAGTGGAATCGAGCTGCAGGGCTGCAGAAAACCCTGCCAACAGCTTTATTTGGAAAGATAACAAGCATTACAGTGCAACCAGTTCATTAATAACGACAAACAGAGAATGCATTAGAGATAAGATAGGATACACCCATTGTTTGATGAGGGGGCCTATGTCTTTGCCAGAGACATTGGAGATGGATTTAAGGAAGGCGTGGGTAGACAGAAGCATCTGACTCCACATTTGACTCTGGTACTTCTGGGATGAGGCAGTGCTGGCCAGGCTCAGAAGCTTGTTGAAAACCTACAGAGCACAGCAGAAAACCAAGAATTCAGACAAAGACTAAACCGGTGAAGTAAACCAACACCAATTCTGACAATTACAGAGGCAGAATGCAAGAATATACTGGTTCACCTGCAGCATGAACTCCATGCTGATCCTGTTTTCTATCAGCCTCATCACAAGGTGGGCCTTACACTGGAACATCTTGTAGTACTCCCAGGACAGTGTGTGGGGGTGCTTGATGGAGAAGTGAAGGTGGGGCGTTGGACTGAAGAGAAAAATGTTTGTTAGTGTGTGATTCAATTATGATCCATAAATGTACTTAGTGTACGTTATGTACACTTCAAATGTTAAAACTGAACTACTGTAATTGAAGCATAGGGATTACTTGTCCTTCTCTTTGCCTCCACTGAAGGTGGGGTGCAACAGAACTCCTCCCATCTTTAGTTCATATTCCACAATCTTGTCCAACTCCTGGAAACAACAGAATAATATGTATTTATCTGTATAAAAGCTCAGGGAACAAATTAATAATAATTAATTAAGTTCAGTTTTCTATATACTCTTCCCTTCCTTTTGCATTTCATGCACATTATTTGTACACCCCCCCCCGTACCAAAAATAAAGACTGTAATAATATCTGATGGTGTCATTGCATCATTATTGTGATGTGTTATGTCATGTGTGGTAAGGACTTCCAGTTCCATCAAGTGGCATTTTTTGCTGTTGTTCGATTGCCACTACAAGGCTTATTACAGTTAAGAGAAAATGAGCAGTGGTGCTACATCACACAGCGAAGGTAAAATAATTAATGAGTGAAGCAACTGTTTAAACTATTATCTAGTGACAATATCAGTTTTGTTGAGAAAGTAACAACTAATGGTGACAAGAAATCCTCACTGCAGGAGTTGGGCTGCTATTACCACCTCCTCTAACATATTTCTTAGGGAAGTGTTGAAATAAAAACAGTTACCTCTTTGATCCAGTGCCGGTACTCATTGACTCCAAAGGTCTTCTTTAGGTAGAGGCCGTAGATATACCCTGAGATTCCCTTCAACACCCACTCATCAGCCCTTTAGAAGTAACAACATACAAATCATTACAAGTTACTAATGAATTGATCAGAGGGCAGTGAATTCCCACCGTGGTTTATGGTATATGTCCAACCTTTTCAGGAAGCATTCAGAGTGAAAAGTAGCAAATGAAACTCCATGATTTTAGGTGAATTAACTTCAGACCTGCAATTAGTCACACTTTCCAGAGCCTCTTTTTAGCCTTTGATTTTTTGGGCATTTAACACACTTTTGGCAACATTTTGCTAACTGAAACTGAAACAGAGTTCGATGATGAAATCCCTTTTAGTTGGACCTTTTCAGTCTGTGTTGCCCACACTGTTTTGTGCTCTTTGACAGTGGAACTCCTTTTTAAAGTATTTAAGGCCACCCTTGAGTTAAGAAACTTGGCATGGCAAACAGATCTCTCTTAAATCTATTAGCATGGATTTATTAGCTTGTAAAAACAAGACACACAATATGGTGATTCAGCCTTGGTGGTTTCACCGCTTGATGCTGCAATGAATCCAGTCTGGCTTAAGTAGTTATAATCGACATTTTGGTGAAAAATGTATACTCTACGGATGATGTCATGATTGATAATTAAGACTCCATGGAATTCTGGTTGAATCTCTGAATGTCCTTTCTTTCATGATCTCAACCTCCTAGATGTAAGAAAGCTTTCTTGAACAGTAGCCCCGAGCTTAGGCTTGGAAGATTGCAAAATACCTTGAAAAACAGCAAACTAGAGAACAAAACCTTCAGAAACTGTAGGTCCATTATATTTGTCATGTCAGCAGATATCCATTAAGATGAAAACCTGGTTCATCTTCTCTTAGACACACAAGGAAGAGATAAAACAGTAATCCAAGGCCTTGTTTTTCTAAAGCTCATAACCAACTTCATTATTTGTCAATACAGTGTTATATATTTGGAAAAGAGCAGATTTTCTTTTTCTTCTGCCTTCTCTTTTATATGTCTGACAGGCTACTAAGCAGGGCCTGTTTTCAATTACAGGCCCCTGTTAACCCCCACTCTGATTAATTGCTAGCAGGCTTTGTTAAAATCAAAGAGATCTGACTTTCCTGAGGACTGTTCTTACACACCAGCCAGCGCAACAACATCAGACCCCACATCTGAGAGGAGGTAAAGGAAGAACACTTGAGCACGAGAGAGTGTCCAAGTCCTACTGGTGGGCCTCTTAACACAAGCAAGCCCTGGGATTATTCATGCAGTCTCTCACACAAGCTGAGACACAGCAATCCATCACATTGGCGAATACTAGCCAGTGCTGGCCCGACTTCTGACTCCTAGTACTGACAAAATAGCTTAGTTCTGTTGTAAATCTCTCATCACCAACCTTATATGAAAAGGTCTGAGAGCTAAATGTTACCACACTCGTCAAAAAGACCACAACGCAATGGAGAGAACTGCTGGGTTCTATCAAAGGTGGTTTGTGAGTACGGTCCCAAACAATAATGACAGCACTTTTCCATTACTTACAAATCTGGCCTTGGATGTTAATTAGTTACTATATTTATACTTTGAATAAACTACTTAGCACAATGTGGCATCTGATCACATCTAAAGGCAAAGATATTTAACCTGATTTAAATGACCACACGCGTGACTGTCCGAATGTTTCAGAAGGTTAAAGGGGGTTTTAGATGCCGTTAGACAACAAAGACCCTCAGACCCAGTGACCCACTGTTAGCCACCATTGCAATGTTTCTATTGATGTAACAAGCTCTATGTTGTCATTGCGGCTTTATGTTTTATTATTATTTGTTCAGTAACGATAAGTTTGTTTCCTGGCAGACGCAGAAAAATGCATCCACACAGTGCGTAGACACTCTCTTGATTGACAGTGTGATAATTAGCCAATGAGAAAGGAGCCTTCAAATAAGCTTCAAATGGTAAATCTGCCTGTGTGGCCTACGCTTCCTGTCTCAGACTTAACAGCCTTGCTGTTTTAAGTCTCACCATGACATCCTGGAGATAAAACAGCCAAAGAACTGCTGAGCCAAGGCCTGAGCAAGACAGCGGCGTGTCAGCGGGGTCTGGTCTATGATCATAGCGCTGTGGAGCAGGTTGGTACTGGAAAAACAAAACCAACAACTAAAGGTGAGACAGAATGAGATGAATACAGTGGAAAAATACAGTATGCCTACAATCTGCAAGAATGACAAGTTTGTGTAAATTATTTTCAAATAAAATAATGCAAATTCTACTCTGTATAGCTGGGAATGTCTTACACACACACAAAACAGGTCAAAAATGTACCAATCCTATCCTTACCTGGAATGACAGCCAGGCACACACTTTAGCTCATGCTTACCTGAAGATGCTCATGGAAGCATAGGTGGACACTTGTACATATGCCTCGTCCACAAACACAGTCTTGAAACAGGAGTAAGGGTAACGGCACGTCAGGATCTCCTCATAGAACTCAAAAATCTCATGTAGGTAGGACATGGAGTGCTTAAGTAGCGGCAGCAGCTGTGGCAGGCAGAAATGGGTCACCTGAAAGGGGATAGGACAAAGCACAATGTTATAGTCATTCATTCGCCATATTTCAAAAAGTCAAAGTAAAAAGTTAAAAAGGAATTATTAATAGTTATTTGGGCTGTTTAATCCTTTTGTGGGGCCCTTTATAGTGAAGGAAACCCCAACTACAATACTACTACTTTGTGTGTAAGGACATCTAGTGGTCATTAGTAGAAAATACAAGAATAGACAAAACTACTACTAAATTACAACAGACCTGTAATTAATAACTATTTGATAGATCTCATGACGCTTTTTAATGTTTAAGATAGGAAGAACACAGCTGAGATAGCGTTTAACAGATGGCTGTAGTTTGGAGTGTGGTTAAGCAATTATCCTGGTGATTATAATGGTTGATATTATTTCCTATTAATACACTTGGCAGCAAATATCTGATCCGTTTGTACCAGTGAAAGTTGCTATTTGTTGCCTTGAAGACTCAAACTCGTGAGAAACTCATGTCATCATTGGAAGAGGTCTATCAAGGCTGCCACACACTGCTAGTCACTTATGAAACTCTCTTGTATTTGTGATTTGTAGCAACTGCTGCCTGCTTGCCAGTGCACACTTTAGGGTTGCAATTAATGATTACATTTAAATTCGATTAATGGCTGACAAAATAAATAATTCCCAGAACCAAAATGTTTGTTTTGCCTGCCAAAAACAGTGATATAAATGATCCTCACATTTGAGAGGCGGGAACCAGTGAATGTGTAGCATTTTGCTTAATTAATAAATAAATTGATTGAATTGATTTTCTCTTTTCTTTCGCTCAATTATTAATCATTTCAGTATTAACTCATTCACTCAGGACTTTTCAATGTAATGGAATCCAGACACAATGTTAGATTTAACCATTCCTTAGAGTTGTTTACATGATATGAGTTGCAGCTACAAACACTGTTGCTTTAGATGCACAAGTGTCATTTGATTTGTCTTGTTGATTTTCTCTCTCTCTTATTAATGACACTGTGAAATGAAACATACACTTTCCAAGTGTCAATTCTGTGTCCCTGTGTTGATTGTTCAGTTATTTCTTGTTATATGCTAAATATCATTCTACTCCTGATCTAAAAAGGCAAGTGAGAGAGGCCAACAGCCGCTGTGTCTCTCTACAGCTCTTTATTGTATTGGACACTTTATTGGATAAGCCACACCCACTTATTTCACAATCCAATCAACTTTTGCAAATTCTAAATCCCTCTGGGAACTAAACCTAAACCTTGTCCAAATATTCTGTTTTCCTGTGAAATACATCATATTACAGGAGACAAAATCACACTAACTTCTGTTGCACAGTATTTCAAAAAAACATATACAGTATGTACCTAATAAGGGTCAAACATTGTAATCAAATACAACACACGTTCAGGTCTGCAGAGAATTTTTGTAAATATTTGAAAGACATTTCAGAAAAGGAATCGCACCATTATACCTTATTGCTGGTCAAATAATGAACATAGACAACAAAAACTGTAATATAGCGTTCCTTTTCCAACATCCCAGACTACCTGCAGAAACATCATCATTTAAACCCACCTCATGCATGTAGGGATCTACAAGGATTTCAAAGGGTCCCACAGACAGGGAGATGTTGGGCGCCGCAGTGGGGATGGGGAGGACATAGTGGAAAGTCTTCTTCCTCATATCATGGGTGTAGATGGTCTCCACGAGATCACCACAGGACACCGCCACCATGGAAGCATCCACGGTGAACTCCAGCTTCCACGTGCAGAGCTCTGAGTAGGAGTCGACACAGGGGAACCAGAATCTGAAGAAGGAGACAATCTGATGAGGCACATAAAGGAATGCACTGACAACTGCTATCATGGGCTTTAATGATAGACTGTGATAGCCAGTTATAAGTGTGACTGCACAACAGCAAAATAAATGCCCAGAGAGGAAAAAAGTTAAAATACTGAGCTTACAGGAAAAAAGAGTTGTTACATGATAACAGACTACAAGTAGGAGGCTTTATTACAATGTAACTAAGACAACAAAGGTTTGAGAATTTTCAAAATCTAGGATTTTAAAGTATGACATTTTGTGCATTTCCAAGATGCATTTTCACCCATGTTTTGGGAGAAGTGAGCCTAGATTAAAACATATGAACAATATTTCAATGTTCATTGAAGTTGGGACAGTTTTTGAGGATTTAATACAATGTTGGATTTTCAGACTGCTCTGAAGGGAGAGCGATAATCACTGTGTTTTCAGCTGTATACTCCGCTGTACTTTGTGCATGGATTTTTTTTATGACAGGTCAATTTGTCTGACACTTTCTGACAGTGAACAAAAAGATGAGTCTAATGTATCGATGAATATATTATATGTCCACATTCATGTAACTTTTCAGAGTAGTAGTTCTACATCTAACCTCAACAGGCTACACACTATGCACAATGCCAATGTAAAACTGCAGCTCGAGATAACAGATAACTACTCCACTCAGTAAAATACATCATCATCATAACATGTGAATAGCACACGCAGTTGAAAACACCAGAATGGTCTGTACTTGTATAATAGGAAACCAATCAGTGGGAAGAAATTAGGTCATAGCAGAATCTAATTTGGACAGATAGCAGCTGAATTTGTAGGATATGTTTGTTGCAGCTCCACTTTGTGACAGACGGCCAATATGTATAATGTTACAAGAAAAATCTTGCCACGTGTAGCTTTAATGACATGCCAGGAAATGGACAAATGTTAGTGGCAATACACAACATGATTTCCTTTTCAGTTGTCTTCTAACTGGCATTGTGGAATTGAAGACTAGTGTAAATCAGGGTTAGTCATCATTTTTAGACCTGGTGGAGTTCTGGTATCCAAAGGAGAACACATGAGCTCCTCTCTCCGCCATGCTGCCTTCCACATCAGGAACAACAAAGTGCAGACCTCCTTTTGGCTGGTCCAGGGAAAATTCAATGTACACCTTTAAAACTTTCAAATCTGGAGACACAAAACACAGAAACATTGATGTATCAGTCACGACTTACAGTTTAATTTCTGTCAATAATTCAAGAGTAGAAAACATTTCACTTATTTTAGAAAACTGGAATTTTTGCTTTTCACAACAACAATTATTTTTATTTGTATAAATATATCTTCTGTGTGTGTAGCGTGAAGGGGGCTACAACTTTAATTTCATTATCGAAAATTATGGAATATTTTGGACTGTAGATTATGTTGGATCTTGGACTGGCAAAGCACTGCAATCCTCTGCATTATACATACTAAATGATCAAAGAACCGTGCTTCCCTTTCTAATTTTCAGTGGCTTTTTTGTCACTGTCTTAGGCAGGGATTGGCAATATGACGGTATATAGCATGCAACAGTAAAAATGCGTCCACAGGTAGAGATTTGGCCATATTGTTTCCACCGCGGGAGCCATCCCTTAGTGTCTGTGCTAAATATTGAGGGCAGGCTATATGTAGCAAATCAGGGCTGGATTCTCGTGAATCAAGCTGCCTCGCAAGGTAACATGATTCAACATAACAGAAAAAAAGTGACAAGAAAAAATGGTCTGTTTTTTCGAAACCACCTGCTACATACTACAGATGAACGCAGTATGCAGCATGTACTACATATTCAGTATGAAACTGTTAAATCGATTTGTTTTGCAGTGTGGTAGGCCAGGCTTAGCCAGCTTCCAATTTCAAAAATCTAAAGTAAACAATAGCACACGGAAAGTAATAACTGTAGCCTCGTCACAGTTTCTGCTTGCATGATTAAATTAGATAAAATGTTATAAGTGGTACTTCTATTTATATTCCTCCCAGTAAACCACTGACGTGGTAGTGCGGCTGTCCGCCATTTCAACAAAGGTGACCGTGTGAATAAAACAGAAAAAAAAACAAGCATAAAAAATAATGTGGCTGCTTTGCATTGTGGAATACCGTAGGCAAGGTAGACTGGTCTAACGCATTTCTTTCCAAATCAGTACAATATCCAGGTATCTTTGGCATACTGCAGATTTTGCTTTTGTCTGCATACTACATTTTGGCCAAATGAGTACGTACTGATAGTGTAGTAGGTGGTTTAAAAACCAGCCATGGAGGAGGGGAGTAAAATTGTAAATACAGAACATGAAGTACAGTGTGCTTATTTTAAACCATTTCTTAATTGAAACAATTACTATCATGATATATAGCGTTACTGTGATAGAAGACCGTCCACTGCTAGTCTTACCATCCCCTTGTTTCCAGAGCTCAGAAGGAACTTTGATGACCAGCTCCCCATGTCCTGCATCAGGGTCCACAGCACTCACTGCTGCTGTGTAGGCACTGGAGAAATAGTTGAGGTTCCTCCTTCGTACACACACACACACACACACACACACACACACACACACACACACACACACACACAAAAAAGAAATAATTACACAAATGATCATATTGCTACCATACATTTCTTCTGTTAGTTTTTCTACTTACTAAACATTAGATATACGTTTTTTACTGTAAGCCTCTAACCAAACCAAATATAATTCAAATTTCCTCTAAACTAATCTGGTAAGCAGAATATCTATAATATAATTTTATAGATATAGATAGAATTTCACTAATTTGAAACATTTCTAAAATGTCCTAATTACAAACAATGATTTCATAGAGATGACACTAAAATGTACATCCAAGATGAGGGCAGTGTACAGATATACTCACTGCTTGGACTCATGGTGGCACACCTCCAGTGTGGGGTCATTGTAAATGAATGGGGCTTCGAGTTCATTGACTCGGACCCTGTAGATGCGGCACTGCTTGCTGTTAAGCTTTATCCTGTTCAGGTTGACCACTGTAGGGAAAATGGTCAGCTCAACAAAGCCCTGAGAGATGCAAAAGAGATGAAGAAATTGGTGACAGGTGACACAGGTTTGAAACACTAAATCATTATGTAATAAATGTGTAATACATTTTTAATACAGTAAGTAATTCTTTGTTTATGCAATTGGTAATTCTTTAAAGAATGGAGAGGCAAAAAAAGAGCCCTTTGGTTGCAGTTGATGAATGACATAATATACAGAAATTAACAAAATGATCCATTTCAAGTATTACAGATGTGTAGAGAGGCTGATTGTTTGCTGTCATACTCTAATCTAACCTCTAGTATTCTATCACAAAAAATGCAGCTTTTGTCTGAATGACTAAAGAACGACAAATCAGACTTTACAGCCGTTTTATATACGTGTTTTACTGTAACTGCTGTACTCACAATGACAGACTTCCTCTGGAAGTTGATGTTGTTGATGCACACCACCTGGTGGGTCGTAAAAGCAACGACAGAAAAACAATGTCAATATACGTGATGAAAATATTAGCCATGAACTTAGCTAGATACTTCGTCTCATTCAATAAGCAAAGACATGTTTTTGTACTTGATGTAACGTTACTGTCTGTAACTTAAGTTACCATTTTAAGCTAACCTTAACTTTGCTTTAATATGGAAAATGACAGTAAACAATTTCATTCATTTCAGGCTAACAAGGAGAACATTATACAAAAATACTTATAATTTAAAGGGGCGAGGACTCTCGAATCCTTTATCCTTCTTCCTGTTCATCTTCGTTTCTTGCTGTTGTGTCTTGACTGAAGTTTCAACATGCTACAGCACTGTTCCGCGATGTTTCCTTCAGCAAACAACCGCGTTGGTCTAACGTACTTTGCTAGCTCAAGTTTCAGCTATCTCATGCGTTTGCCAGACTGCAAAAAGTAACAAAAGCACAGCAACACTAACAAAAACGATAATAACGAGGGTCGGAGACCGATGCAGAACCCTGCCCTGTACTATCTTCTCTAGAATGACAGCTTTATCTTCCCGGAGACTGCTGTAGAGTGTTTTATTGCAAACAAAGTAGGATAATCCATAAATATAAGTCGGGCATGACTAGCAGTCGGTATTGTATACACAAGAACAGGTCCATATAATGTTTGCTGCAGTCGCAGTGCATCAAAATAATGTAAATATAGCCTCTCTATCCCGCTGCTCAAAGCATTGCGACCGAGTCTCTAGTGTTCAGCCATTTTGTTTGTAACCTTTGACCTCCCGCGTAAAAATTTGAACAAATTTCTTTTTTATATATAAACAGGCAATCCCAGAAATTTACATCGCATATATATTACAAGTAACATATAATCATTTTTAAAATAAATGCAAATTCATTCAGTATACATGTTTGCTAACGTCACATCGGGGCGTAGCATAGACGTACAAGGACTGCCTGCCTGCAGAGAAGTGCACGAGCTCCGCGGGAGCGCGCACAGGATAAGCGAATTATCTTCTTCTTCTTCTTTTTGTCGTTTAACGGCGGTTGGCATCCAGCTTAATGGTGCATTACCGCCACCTTCTGCTCCGGAGTGTGGAACAGATATTAGATTTACTACTCTCTCAATATAACCCGCCCAAAAACAAACAAACAAACAAACAAAAAAAATAAAAATAAAATAAAAAATAAAAATAAAAAGATAATAAAAAAGACAAATAAAATAAAATTAATAATACAACACACACATATATATATAATAATAATGTAATACAATATAGTTCACTAAAATAACTATTACCATTACTACCAATATCCCCACATACTAGTTTTATTCAGCGAGTGCATGACCCAAATCACTTGTTAATAACATTTATGCTTTGCTCTGCACGAATATATCTATATCTAACTATATAAATCTATCTCTAAATATAAAATTATCAATGACCTATTCATACTTGTAGCACCAGTGCTATTAAGAAATGTTATCTATCATAAAGGACTTAAGTTAAGGTGCATAACAAATGTTATTAACAAGTGATTTGGGTCATGCACTCGCTGAATACTACAGGACAATAATGGAAAACTAGTG
>JAVQJD010101981.1:0-19491 GCA_036023655.1 Nannoperca australis | reverse complement strand
TGTGTGTGTGTGTGTGTGTGTGTGTGTGTGTGTGTGTGTGTGTCTGTGTGATACCTTGGGTGGATTTGTAGAACTGTTGTACAGAATAATAAAATAAAGCTTAGCACTTTCTCATCATCATCATCATCATCATCATCATCATCTTGAGCAGAGACGTGTGTGTGTGTGTGTGTGTGTGTGTGTGTATTGCAGCATTTGTTGTATTAATTACAAGTTCCGAGCTGACAGCCAGAAACCTGCATGTCTCATGTAACTGTTTACTGCTGGTTTGACAGAAAGAGATTGATGGACTCAGATGGCTCAATTGATGGACCCAGGATCTGCAAATGAGTAGTTGTCTGCCTGTTTGTTTCAAGTCTGTTTACTCAGAACAGCCGATAAGAACCTTTGGACATCGGACAACTTTATCTGCGCCCTCCAGCGATGGCAAAGACATTGGAGGCTACCGACTCCGCCAACCTAAGGGCTAAGCATAAGCTAACTCCTCACCTGCTATCTCTACCCAGTATTTTCCTCACCAGTGCCTCACTGTGGACCATCACTCCCAAAAGTATTGACTGCAACATCATGATTTTCACAGAAACATGCCTCAACCGCGGCATTCCCGATAGCGCCATTGAGCTAACACTGCGTTATGTCCAGATGAAGCAGCTGATGACTGGACAACCACCCATGAGTCCCCTCCTCTACTCCCTCATCACCTACGACTGCTCGCCTCCACGTAGTTTTACGGGACAACACGTTGAAGAAGTTTATTCAAGAGATGTATTTGAATCATTGTCTCATAACTGTTTAAAAACCATTGCTCCTTTTGTGGAGCCGTTTAATAAAGTGCCATGCAGAGTGCCATGAAATTCGTTGAGCGCAATTATGTTGAAAAGGAAATCATTTTTTGTTCTTTTTATTAATATTCCCATGATCCTTCCTCTAGCACCACCCTTGGGACAAAATTAACATTCTCCATTACTATTAAGGCTCTAAGAATAGCAAGGTTCACCATTATTTAGTTTGTTTCATCCAGCATGTTAGCAGTGGGGGTGTCATGAACATGCCTCTTGGGCTTCTTCAGACATTTAGGCCTCGAGTTAAAGCAATGGTTAACTAGCAGAATCAGCCATTAAAGACCAAGTGCATTGTGATCATTCATACTGTAATGGAGCCTCCCATTAGTGTGTTATGAATATTCCGCTGACACTGTTCAAGTTGGACAAGTGCATTTCCACATTTAACAGTCATCTGGGGAATAAATATCTCCCCATTGGTTTAGAAACTGCTACTGTAGAATATACAGTGGCAATGAACCACGGTTTGCTCGCAAAAACTGAATCACCCGGCTACCAAATAATGGACTGTTGGTTTTTTAAAGGCTACTCCAGATTTAGTATTACATTTTCTGAAACTTTGAAACATTTCAAGCCCCAAAAAGTCCAGATTCTCAAGTCGGTCATTAGATCCTCCCTGTCAGACGGTTTGTGACACAGGCTTTCAAAATGTATAGTCCTACTTACTTATCTTTTCAGACAAAGCTCCTCCAGAGTCACTGCAGACCCACCTCTGTGTCACAGGCTGAGTAAGATCCCTGTTATGTGTAAAATTGGTGGAGTGCCCCTTTAAGTGTACAACTTACTGACCAATACTGCCACTGTGTGTCAGCAGCTGTTTATGCAACTGATAAGTTAAATTCCATGTTCATAGCTGTGTCTTACATTGTTTTCATCAGTAACTCTTGCTGCACCTCTGCTCCTGAAGTTGGTTAATAAAAAGGCACAAAACCCACTTCTCTGACATGAACTGTGGCATCATTTAAACAGCAGCCAAACCAGTCTAACAATATGCTGATGTGTACCACAAAAGAACAGCATAAAACAGCAAAGCTTGTGCTCTGCTTTAAACATCATTTCCTCATCACATACACGCACACACACACACACACACACACACACACACACACAGGCAGTCAGACTAATGTGTGTGACCTATGGTGCTAGCTTACGGCACTGGGAACATTAGTGGTTCAGATTGAAACAAATGAAGACAGCTCTTCACTTAGTCACAGTCAGATGGAGCCAGGCAATAATAACACAAAGAGGGGGAGAGAGAGAGTGTGTGTGTGTGTGTGTGTGTGTGTGTGTGTGTGTAGACATGCATGTCTGCGTTTGTGTGTATGCAGGTATAAGCATTTGCACATGCATACAGTTCTTGCGTGTGTGCATGCGTGTCTCTTTGTATGTGTATTATTACTTACTTGAACAGTTGGTGTTATTTTTGATGTGTGCGTGCAAGTGTGTACGTGTGTGTGTGTGTGTGTGTGTGTGTGTGTGTGTATCTGTTGGTATGTGGTGCATGACGTGCTTATGTACGAGCACTGTGTGCATAAAAAAGTGCATGTTTATGCATTTATTGTGTGTATGTGTCTGTGTGTGTGCGCATGTGTGTGTGTGCGTGTTATGAGGAGGTTAGAGTCAATGAATAATATATTCGAGTGGAGATGATGATAAAACCTTCAGGGCTTTTCTGATGAGAGCCATGTGAATTAAAAACTGACAATACAACTCTTACCAAAGACAAATTCCTTCTCTACGACACTCATTATGTGGATGTGCACACAAATGCATAGTGTGTGCGTGTGCGTGTGCGGGTGCATGCATCCATGCTGTTATTAAAATAATGCTATTAGTTGTGATCTATGATGTATTGGTGATTAAGTTTTACAGTAATGTTGTAACCTGTTTCTCTGGCCAACAAACAGATCTGCAGGCATCATTCAAGCGTCTCAGATGACTTGAGAGGGACCATGTAGAGACAGAATGCATGTAAGCTGCCAACCCCCCACCCACCCCCATACAGCTACTGTACAGCCACGCACTTCATTACGTATATACAGTCTCATGTTTGATCAAGCCCCCAATTCATTTAATAAGGGAACCACCTTGCCTCTGCTGCCTGGTGCTTGCTCGATCTCTGTAAATATAAAGAGTACGGTCTGGAACTTGTGTTGTGATTTGGTGCTATATAAATAAAACTAAGTTACATGTGCCTCCTTAAGCCCTTTTTAACAGCAATGTTATTCAATTAACATGTTCTACACACAAAGAAACACAGGCAGTCTAATGAATCCCTAAATGCAGTAATTCAGCCAATTTTAAGTTGTAAAGGAAATTGCTGTCATGTCAGATCAGTCTGTAAAACACCCCATCATCTTTTTTAACTGCTCACAGTATAATTATGCAATGAAAAGCTTTACATGCGAGCAAATAGGAACTCTTGTAATCGTTTGCCATGTTTGGTTGCCGTCAGCCTGGATGAGGATCTACAGCTGTATTGATTAGGCTGGTCAGGAGCAGGGTCAAGTGTCCCTCATGCTCCCAATGGTCATCCATTAAGCTATGGAGATAAACCTTCAACTGTGATATATGTTTTCAGATGAATCGATTGATTATATTGCTTTTGAACTCACCGCTGTTCTTCCGCAGGTCTACGGCTCCGTCTGCCAAAGCTCACGTCATGTTTACATTATGAAACAATTGTGCAAAGTTTGACAGTAATCCATTAGTGACAAAATGCAAACACCGTTACGTCTCTGTGTTCATCACAACAGGAAATAAAAAGTTGAGATGATGAACAGATGATGCAGAATGTCATGATGATCTCAACAGAAGATGTATAAAAGACTTGACTTTTCTCAGGTTGGTGGACCTCATGACTGCAGACTGTGATGGTGAGTGAAATCAATATCCAACTCAACACAGTTAAGTTTGTTAAGTCTAAACAAAGCTGTATCATCAGCATACGTGATCAAAACACTTGTTTCTGAATGCTCGCTGACACAGTTAGAGGCGTTTGAAATGAACTGGAGACAGACTGCAGCCCACAGCAGAACCGGTCCTGGTGCGGAAGTAGTTCCATCAAATCTGACAAATGTGTATCCACACCAGATGTAATGGCAGTCTGGTCAGCAGGTGTTGAGCTGTCCTGATTGTTAAGAAAGGACTGTCAGACATACCTTGCCATTGTCACTAACTCTCACGTTAGCCTCCAAGTAGTAAACAGTGAAAATAGCAGCATAATGGGCTGTAGTGGCACAGCTGAAGAAGTGCTGAGCCAGACACTAAACCTGCTACAGCCTCAGTGTAAGCTGCTCCAGATAAGGAGCTTTATGCCTGAAATGTCAAACGTAAATGTAAAATGTAACGCCGATAGCTTGTGACTGGCTAGCAAGGAAAACACATAACAAGATAACATCATGAGACAGACAATTATGTCAAAGGTACAAAGAGTTTTTACTGCACAGCAGAGTGACAGAGACAGGGCCAAGCAAAGACCTGACATATGGATTCATTGGACTTCTGCTTTGCCTGAACATCTGTCATGTGATTGAATTATAAACGAAGAAATCCAATCTGAGGCTGTATGATGGCAAAGAGTTTCTATGTGATTTAAGCCAATATTGTGGATGCATGGCACTGAGGAGAGCAGAGGGACTGAAGGAGTCTCAGTGGGACCACTCGGAAATGATCCCTGGGGTTCCAGCTGTAGCAGAACAAATGACTAATGACTCATGTTGCTTCGATGTGGAACATCAACTCTAGGCCAAAGTCAAATAAGCATTGATACAGGCTGGTAAATGCTGCACAATGGGACACCATATAGGCAATAAACAATACCCCTGTATGAAGGAAATGAAATATATCTTTACCTGAGGAAACAAACAGTATTCTAAAATAATCGATCACATACTAAAGGTTTTTCTCCCATTTAAAATCATGACAAATGAATGGTTCACTTTAGTTTACTGTTCAGATTGAACATCATAAAGTGCAGCATTAACAGGTTGCACCGCTGGTCAGACCCACAACAGGTGGTTGGTTTATTAAGCAGCAAGGTGCTTCTGCACTGGTGTTGTCAGTTCTACTTCTGGTACTTCACTAAGCAGTATTTAAGTATTGCCACTGCGTTGAAAAATACTCCCTGTAACGTGATAAGGTGACTAGTTTCCACTTAGAATCAACACCAGGGCATTGATTTTGAACGGCTGAAGGTGTTGAACACTGCACCAATGAGCGCCAGGCTTCATCCTCCACTCACACCTTTTTGAAGATTTTAGATGGAGTAAATCCCACTCACCAAGGTCAATCTTGAACAAATTGAAAGATTTAATACTTGTAAATTCTTGTAAGAGATTGCTGACCAGCTGAAGTTAAATGAATGTGCTACAAAAACCTGAAACTGTGAATGTTCTTTATACGGAAATTGTACCGTTTAAATGTTGATGGCTTGCAACTGTTTTATGTTGTATCTCCTACAGAGCATCCTGTCCATCCTGCCTGAGTTGTGTGTTTGGTAACGTTTGCAACCAAGACCCAAGATTGACTGCAGCACGTGATCAAGATGGCCAGTGGGGTCTCTGGGTGTGACCAGATGTCAGCTGCTCAGTTGGGTAAAGACCTCATTGTGAGTAAGGCTGAGTGCATCCTCAGTGACCCTTCTCACCCTCTACACGCCAGGTTCCAACTATCTGGGTGAAGGAAGGACTCTGCAGAGGAAAATGAAAACAACCAGGTTGAGAAGTACTTCTGCAGGGAGACTGTTAACTGAGAGGGAAACGTACAAAAACATAGGATTTGGGGGTTTTTTTGGTCAAGACTGTGCAATGGCAATCATTCTGCAATACTTGTATGGTTCTATATATGTATTAGTTAATTCTAATATTGACGCAGTTTGTTTCATTTCTACAGAGATTATGTGGCCCGCTGTATATGTATGTATTTATATTAGTGTGTGAGTGTGTGTGTGAGTGTGTGTGTTTGTTAGGTGGAGAAACCGTGTATTGTATGTTTATGTATTGTGTGACCTTAATGCTCACATTACTTAATCAGACACTTACCCTGACTTTCTATCTATGGTTTAATATTATGGGTGGATTGCATGTTTGAGTCTCATGTCTCTCACCAAACAGTAAGGGAATATAATTATAAATAAATAATCACTCCACAGCATAACCATGTGACCTTGTAGTCATTTGATGATTATACATTTAATATAAGTTAGAAAACGATTCTCTTTGAATGTATTTACAAGGACATCTTATCAGAAGGAAAGTCCAATCAGCTACAGTTCCCTTCTTGTTTTTTTTCCCAGTTGTTGGTCGACCCTTTCTAATGTGAGGTGACGACCCGTCTAATTATCTGAATCTATCAGTGTCTAGTCAGAGAGATTAAAATAATTCATTCTAAAGGACAGATCTGTGTGTGTCTCCATGAGTGAGTGTTATACTTAACCCTCTCTTGTCCAGATCTATATTTCAAGGACTTTGAATTAACACCTCTTACCTGGTTTAATTTGCACATACACACCCCTGCCAGAGCCTGAGCAGTAACCCTTTCATCACGGTGACGCCAGGGTTGCAAACTCTCATGCTTCGGTCTCTTTCAGCCTCTGTTTCACGCTCTCACGACACCAAAGCACATCATCTGTGCTCAAACTTCTGTTGATTGACTTGCATTTGAACTTTTGGTTGTCACTCATTCATCCCGGCAGGTAAACAAAAAGCTAAATAACATCGTACTTCAGAAAACCTCTCGTCAAAACAGTTTCTCAAGTGACACACAAATATGTCGATTACAGCAAAGAAGGGAGAACCCTTATTTTGACAAGGCGATCAAACTGGTTGCTACCATGTATTTCAGCTAAATAATGAATTACCAGAAGAAGAAGAATTGTATATTTGTACTCTTGTACTTGTTTCATTTGTTGACAACCTCAACCCAGATCCATCAGAAACACTGAAATGGCTTGTGTTGTAGTGTTGCTAAATTATAGAGCTCATGGTCTCGTTATTCCTGCACAACGTGTGTCAGTGGGTATTAATGACTTATAAGTTACTAATAAAGATGTTTTCTTTTTCTAAATATCACAATAACTAACTTACTTTTAACAATATATGTAGCACGCAAGCTAAATCGTGTTACATTTTATTTTACTGGTTTATTAACTTACTAACTAGTTTGACAAAAACTAAAAGGAACACTAAACACGTTGTGTAAAACATTCAGTGGAGGATAACGGAGGCATGATCCTAAGCTCCCGTTCATCTCAAGCCACATGTTAAATTTAGTTCAGCATTTTCTGTTAAACCTCGCTTGGAGAACAGTGCACTACACCATGAGCATCCCATGAGATCCAAGCTGGTTCAGGCGTGCTGGGATTCTCGGCACACCGAGGCCCTTGCGGTTTCTTTTTGCTTCACGTGAGCTAAAAGTAGGACGTTGGACATTAGGCACGAAAGACTTGTGGCTGCATTCCCACATGCACAGAGCACCATAGAGGTAATACACACTATCAGTTATCATCCCCCTGTGGCCTAACATGGGAGAGTGGCTGCTGTCTGATGCTGAAGGTGTTCCCTGGGGCCAGCACTGGGACTTGCAGACCCCATGTTTTTACACTGGGAAGGTTTGCTGAGCCTGCATGGTCTTTTTCAAGAACACCCTCTTTTACATGCATGGGATGCTGCAGCCCCACATATTGAGTTTCTGTTAGACACTACTACTATACCAAATATAGCAGCTCTGCATTTCAATACAGAGTGCCAACTACTACAACAAACATATTTAACTCTTACATCCAGAGTGTACGTGCGGGCATTGCTTTTGACGTGGCTTATAACTTATAACCTATAAGTCTATCTTAATACAATAAATGTATTCTGCGTTATGGGTCGATTCCTTAGTGTGACCTGTGGACGGGACAAGGCACAAGTTTCACAGTCCTTGTTCTGTGCAAAAAAAATGCATTCTTGCATCTAACCAGGTAACATGATGCTTCAGCCGCCTCGTCTCGGTCTGGCACGGTGGTTTAATGCTGGTGTTTTATCCCAGAAATGTAAAAGGATGAATCCCTTCACTGTGGTTCAGCAAGAGACAATGTCTGGGAAACAAAGTACAAACAAAGACAAAGTACAGTACAAGTGCAGTACCTTGAGCTGCAGCGCCATTAGATAGGGACTGCATTAAAGGTCTTACTCTCAGGACACGGGGAACCAGAATGCAGACGCAGGCAGCGGTAGAGTGAAGAGTATCTAATGAAAATGACTTACTTGAAAACACAAAGTCCAGGATCGAGCACAAAGAGGACATCGACACGAGAGCATGGATATATACGAGGAACACAGGACGGAAAACTACGAGCAACCACTCGTGCAAAAACAGAACAAGGAAGCGCAGAGAAAACACGATGGACCGAGCACGAGCAACGGACACAACCAGACTAAACAGACAGGTGAGTAACTAGACACAGGTGATAGTAATCAAAAAGGGAGGGAAGCAAGACCAAGACAGGAACACAGACCCAGAACTACAAAATAAAACAGGAAGTGGATAAAGTCCAAAACCTGTGACACTTACTGTATTGAAACATAATTAAATCCTCTAACTTCGTCCAATGTGTCTCTGAATTTAGAAAATCTTTTACAACATCACTGATGATCAGAGTGCATCTCAAGATGTATCAGCAAACATTGATCCATTAACAAGTATTACAGTGTCTTCAGACAAACGACCTAACCACGCGTCATGCTAACTTTACACTTTCAATAAGGTAATGCTGACTCGTGGTTTCACAGGGGCCATGAACCCTGGCTCCTCACATGGACTCTTCGTCTCATAGAGATGTGATCAACCATGTGAATAGATACCGGCCTTCTGAACCAGCTAGCAGGCCCTTCTAACCCATAGCTATGAGGCTGATTACCACTGATGATGCCCATTCAATCGAGTGATGACACTCGAAGCTGGTGCTGTATACCTGGAGAGGGATAAAGTAAGTGAACTGACCCTTTAACAACATCAGCTGAGTGAATTGGTTTTAGTCCAATTTGATATGAAGCGGAAACAAGTTTAGCTTTGTTTTCATAGCAAACTATCTGGATCTGAGGTCTGAAGCTGCCGGCTGTCAGTGAGTCAGTCAATGTGACAGTGTTATGTGGATGGAGAATGATACGTGTTGCACCTTTAATATAAAATCATCCCATAACTCTGGTAGCGTGAGTGCCTTGCTCTGGAGAATAGAACTCGTAACCTAAACTTTCCTAAAACCAACAGCAGGAAATGAGGTAAGAGCGTGCGAGCGCCCTGTGACCTCTGGAGATCATCAGAGGGAAATGAGTGTCAGACACATTATCACCTCTCTTTAAGGCGTCACACATGGGCAGCGGTTGCTTGTCTAGGTACGTGTGTGTGTGTGTGTGTGTGTGTGTGTGTTGGAGAGAGTGTGTGTACTTAAAGCCACCCTCTGTAAATCAATGTCAAATCATGATGAAGGCTATATATGACTTTGAGGCAATTATCACAGAGGACAGACACCTATGTAGACGTACAGAGTGACTGGGAGTCAATTATCGCTGTGTGACTGCTTCATTTTCACTCTTGGTCCGACCAAGCACCTGACATTTCACAACATGAGGAGAAATGAAAAGGGAGCCACAGGAAAATATGCTGTATTGATGAAAGTTCTTGTATTTAGAAAAATATTGCATTTTTAGTGATAGAATAGCTCCATTGAATCGTGGTCCTTATATCATATATAATCATTTTTTATAAATATAGAATTCATTGTTTCTCCCACTTTGCCTTCTTTACAGTGTTACAGTGTGGACATTGTTCATAAACAGTTCACTACCCTCCATTAAAACCCAACTAAGCATCTAAAGGATGCTGTACACTGATCGAGACTGGAGCTTTAAATGCTCCCGACATGTAACCATCACCAACTGAAAACATCTCATCTATATTACATAATACATAATTAGTCAATAGAACATAAACTATCAATTAGATATATTGCCACACAAGATGATACCATACAAATGAAAGATTAATAGGAATCTGAGCTTGGAGATTGTAATGAGAATGACACGTGGAATAAAATATATATAACAATCATACTAACTTCCTTGTTCTGCTTGACTCACACACTCACACCTGAATATGAGTGACATGTGTTCGCATGACACATGTCATGCGAACACTTGAAAATAATAAATGGGGTTTCCTTTGCCCGGTCAGAATATTAAAAATAAAACAAGAACCAACAGGGGAACTCACATTGCGCATGTGTTGTCAAATGGGCAAAGATATGTTCTGGTGACGCCCGGAGACTTCGGAGCGGACGTCGGATTCAGGAAGAGTGGCGTTCTCTCCTTGGTATGCAGATTATGTGGAGATGACAGGAGTCATTTGGAGTAGTTTGGTGTGATATTTGACCTGAGAAATGAAGGTTACTGGCACCATCACTCATATTCAGGTGTGAGTGTGTGAGTCAAGCAGAACAAGGAAGTTAGTTTGAAAATCACCAGCTGGAAACACAATCCATCCAACACCATCTGCATCAAGCTGAAGTTAGTTTAAACCTGGACTCTTTTTACAGCTGCTAACTCACATTTCTCCATACTGGGTTCACTTTTTCAAAACTGTTCAGACATGCAGCTCAGCTCAACAGATTATCCAACACTCAAAATGCACTAATGCAACCAGAACACTTGATACACATGTCAATCAACTCGTGGACCAGAACACTGGCAACACTCAGTCACTCGTTACACAACAACCTAAAACAAACCTACTAACAACAGCACAAAATGTAATCACTATTATCTTTTACGATTGCTTACACATTCAAATGAGAAATAACACACAGTTAGTGAAAGGTGACACTCAAGGGGCAAAACCTCAGCCCAGATCTGCACATTCTCAGCCTCACACTTTACACACTCTACATCACACACAGCAATCTAACATGATGACACCTGTCTGCTATTTCAAGGCACCACCTTTGAAAATGACACACCTGTAACCAGTTGATGAAACACGGCCAACAGGTGTACAGACGCAGACAAAGACACTTAGGTTCATAATTGTAAACTCACCAATGCACTGTAAAAACCTGTCTTCAACAAAAATGGAAGGCAACGTTAGTCTAACTTTAAAAGCCATTTGCTGATGTGTAGGACAAAAACCAATAACCAAACACACACAGATTGTGAATCCGGGTTTTCTTTTCTACCATATGACCCCAGAGGAAACACTGCTCACTGAATGCATTGTGTGTAAATACAATGAAAACTCCCAGAAAGCTTCTGTTCATCCTCACAACTGAAGGGAGGAAACTACAGGAGACACTCCATCTCTCACCTTACGAAAAGAGAGAAAGAGTGAGTCTGTGTCTGTGTTTGTGCATGAACTGTATATAACACCATATGGCACCAAGATTACAGCTAAATCATCGGTGTCAAGTTCACACATTTCAATCTGCATATGTGTACTCAGATGAATGAACGTGTGAAACATTCTGTCACATTTGAGAATGTGACAGACTTAAATGAATGAGTGAAAAATATCCACATGTGGCGTCAGAAGCTGGAAAATGAGAGTTCTTCACTTCATCACTTCTCAGTTGACTGTGTTGTTTACTGTATATTTTTATTTGGCTATGGCTACAACCTGCAGTGAAAGAGATCTGCAATTGTGTTTTTATTCTATACCCTCAACTGAGACTGCCAGGCAAACACTTCCTCCGTGGCTGCACACCTTCCCACCTTCCTTTCAGAAACTTGTCTGAAAACTCTTTGTGAAACTAGTTTCATGCGACAGCCAATCACAAAGCTTAAAAGGTGTCAGATATTGACAATGACTTATCCCCAAATGTACAAAATATAAAAACAGAAGATGGTCTCTTGGACGTCTCAGGAGGAGGAAGGGATTTTATTTTCTAGCGTTTGCTTATCTTCTGATATCAGCTGCTGTTATCACAGTCTGTATAACGTTAAGATGTATATGATTCCCCTGTTGCCAGCAATCCAAGGGTGTCAGCCAGTCTCTGCAGCACTGATCATCATGTTTCATGCACTGAGCCATCATAGTAGAGCCTGGAACGTACTGTGATCCACGCGGAGCCACCATCTAAATGGGTTAAAGACAAAATAAAATGAACATGTTGTGAAGTATAGTGGTCCAATAAGTGTTGAGAAGCATTTGCAGAAGCTTAGAGAAGCCCACGCCATTAACCTGATACTAAATCTAACTGTCTATCATGGTTTTTACACAGTAGATACAATTCTGGGTAGTATGGGTAATCTGGCTCTAACACACTTCAGACCAGAAGGTGGGGAGAAATGGAGAAATACAAAAGAAATGGAAGATGATGGCTATCAGTTTCTAACTAGCATGTGCAATATTTTAGCTACCTAGCTACCAGCTAACCAGCAACTGACACAAACTCATGGGTGATTCATATAGACGAGACTGAGGTCTGTTTGTCGTCTCATGGATGAAATACAAAGAGCAACTTATGGCACATGTAGGTACTCAGACAGGAGCTTCTCCTGTCACAAGCACTGAGCTCCTCCACCCATAATCTACTGTTCGAGGGTGGAACCGCTCTCAAACAGAGCAACGGTTCCTCACTGAGGTGTGGACAGTCTACCAGAGAGCTCTACCTCTGCTCACAGAGCTAGGGTTACAATGAATAACCCTCACACCTATCACTCCTGCTCCCTTTGCTATCTTGTATCATAAAACATGAAACCCAGGCAGGGACTGCGGCATTGACTGACAGCATCACTACCAACTTCAGCCCGTTCAAGTTGCACTGTGCATCTTTATGAAATGAAGGGGAAGAAATGTGACGTTCCTGTGACAAATCTATTATGGTACCAACGCATGGAAGTATCTTTCCCCATTGCTGTATAAACAATCAATTTATCTCTTGATAGGCGACAATAAAAAGATCAAGCTGCTCCCTCAAGAGTTAAAAAGCGTCATGTCTGTGGCACCTTCATAAATCCAGCACTGAGTAGAATCCTATAGTAGGCTTTTTATCATTCTGCCGAGGCAGAGAGAGAAACTGGTGAAGAAGTAACACAGCGAGGCCTGTCTGGTATGTTCTTACAGATTCTGGACACACACACACACACACACACACACACACACAGTTCGCTGGTCAGCAGTGGGATGAGCAGGGCAACAGGGTTATTGATTTCTGCTTGTTGTTGTTTGGAAGGCTAGCTTGTCATAGCTGCTCTCCAGATGATGTCCAGATAGACTGCTTACAACAACAACTAAACTCATTTAATCTGGAGGGGACGCGGATTTAAAGATAGAGCACTCAAAGGCCACACGTTCAAAGGTTAAACCCACAGCTGGACCCGGTGTAATCACGGCGACGGCACTGCTGGGTGTTGAGACAGAAAGGATCTTTCTTCCAGTAATCTCGGGATGCAAGGTTTTTCTTCTTTTTGTGCTGTTGTTTGTTTTAATGCATGAAAGTCATTGTTCTACAATCACTTGCTGAAATAATAAGGTAGCAATAGTACAACAGTGAACAGCAGCATTTCAATACCAGCATCGTGTTCACATTATTTCTTCTTAAATGCTTATTGGCAGCACACAACGTCAGTGAGTTCTGCTTTTTGCATTTATCGTGCAACTAAAATGTAACTTGCTAGAAATAAAATAAGAATATTGATTGTGATGGACTATTTCTCTTCCTCATAGGCTTCAGATACGTGTGGGGGGAGTTGTCCGAGTGTTGTTTTCAGACTCCAGGATCCACCTTGTAGACTACTGAATTGAATCCATGCTGGTATATGACCGATCCCATGTCAATGTGGATGGAGATGTTAGAAAAAACCAACAGGAGGCAGGCAATAAAAGCTTCAAGTACAGTGCTCTACAGATACGCAGTATATATATGAGGGTGTTCTGGGTAAATGTAGGCCACAGAGACTCCAGGAGGACCTGATGTGCACACCTTCCAGACTTCGACATCGCGTTGAACTGCCTTGCACGTCAAACAAGCTGACTGATGGGTCAAACTTCCTGCGGGGATGCAGGTTCAGAACTGACACGTTTATCATATATCCAAAATCTGTAGAGTAAAAGAAAACAGCCAGGAGGAACTTCCTGTGAGCACAACAACATCCAAACCAAGGTGGAAAACAAGGCTGACCGCTGAGAGGAAAGTGTGTTGTCAGTGTAAAAAGATCAATGTGTTACAAAAAGAGATGTCCAGTGTGACTGTCTGGTCAGGAAAGGAGAAATTAGGTTTTAATGTGAATCCTAAAGATTTAGTTAAGCTACACGTTGTCTACACTAGCAGGGTGGATGCAGTTCTCCATCAGTTTCTACACTGGCTGCATTCAGCCACAGTTTCGCTGTGCACTGAGAGGCGTTTTGGCAGCACTTCACAATCAATGCAGTTATGTGTGTACGTCTGAAGAACTTGAAGTGAAAAGAGCAGAGCCATGAAATGTCCAGTGCAGACAGCTGTATTGGCATTTATTTGTGTCTTCTGCAAGCAGTGTTACATTTCATAACCTCCAGCGTGTGCAGGCTTTCGGTTTTACACTAACACATCTGTTTGCATTCACTTCAGACATAAGTGATGAAAGAGGCGGCAATAAACTGAGAGCCAGACCGCAGCACATGTACAGGTTCTGACACACGATGACTCTTGATGCACACCTACAATAGTCACTGACGCTGTTATTCAGTTGTAGCAGGAGTCGCTCATTCATGACCTTTATAATTCTTGGGTTCTCTCTAAGGAGCCATTCTTTTAATCATTCCACAGCCAGAAACAGCTCACCTTAAATGTCTTATTCATGCTTTTTGGAGAACCTTAACAATCCTACTAACACTTTTAAGGGCTTACAAATCTGGTAGTGGACAAAAAGTCTGTTTTGACAACATGATGGGAAGAAAAATCCCATATAAGTTGATTTAAGTCGTCTTGTATCCATATTTAAAATCAGTTTTTCATCCTAAACTTTATTTCATAAACAAAGTGTTGAGCTGTCGAGCTAAACCCGGCACACTTACTTTACCCACTTGTAGGAAGCAGAACTAGCTGTATTCACAACACTGGACATCTTATAAAGTGGCCTATTTCCCGCAGACACAGAGCAACGCGTTTAATATTTCCTCACCTTCTCCACCAACTCCTGACAAAGATATCTGGCTTCACTGTGTTCACCAGCTACCTGTGTCTGTCTGCTGGTTCATAGTTTCAACCGCTGCTGCTGGAAATGAGGTTGATGAGAGACGTGAGTGAACCAAAACAGTAAAGTTGTGGGCCTTAAATCCAGAACAGCTGAAAGCTGCTTAAACGCTCCATAGAGCTGAGGGGATCGACGGGTCGGGCTGTAATTCTCTACAAGCAGTCATCTGATCCATCGTAGCTTTGAGTACAGTCATTGAATAAATATTCTTTGTTACATTTCACTACTGGGCCGGCACTCGGGTCTGTTGTGCATTTTAAAGCGTACATGTATTCCTTAGCCATGAATCATGGGAATGAATCATTTTTGTTCTCTCTATCTCCACTCTGGGGCTCCACACAAAACAACGTACAACTACAAATGAAATGCTAGAGCTAGGACATCTTCCTAAGGTCCTAATATATCAATGTTGTGTTTCCACGTTGTTCTGCTGCCCCCTACAGGCCACAAAGGTCATTGAATGCAGCTTTAAGTTTATACGTTTAGCAATTATTTCACCATTATTGTAATTGAACATTATAACGTATTCTCTCAATCACCTAAAGTTTTATCAACGTCACTTTTGTTTTGTTGTGAATTCAAACTCAAATCATTATTGCATTGAATTCACTTAAAAATATCACTATGTTTTTCAGTTCACATGGAGTTTCATCAAATCTGTGTGTGTCTATCCTATACTATTCTTTTATAAATCTAGTTTTATTTGGAAATGATAACAAGCACAAGACGGATGGATCATGTGCTTACAACACATCCACCCACCCGAACATGGAGCACACTCGCCTGGAGAAGCAGGAAAAGAAAGCAAAGAAAAGATATACAGCTGTACCCAGTGTTGTTATATATAGACGCATAATGTAGCTACATATGCAAACATGCCTGCATGGAGGTAAACACATACATAACAGACATGTGCCCCCAAAACATCTTCAAACATTGAAAAAGTTCACAAAAACTGCCAGCGATTAATATAGAAATGATGTAATTATTCTTTTCTAGTCTCTGACGGGTCCAATGAGACAAAGTCCGATTAAAGACAGAACACCCTCTTCAGTCTGCACGCTGCCCAAAGGTCACACACACACACACACACACACACACACAATCCACGTCTTGCTCAAAGCTCCCATCCTGAAGTTGACTTCACGTTAACAATCAATAACAGTTTATAATCTCCACTGAGAGCCGTGTGTTTTTCATTTTCACACCACAATCTCTCTGCTCTCCTCACCAGGTTGTGAATTTCAGGTTCTGAACTGACTTGTGAGGTTAAATAAAGGTTAGATGAGAAACAAAAGACAGGCTTTCTGTGTGGAACCAATCCTCCCACACGTCTCTGGGAAACAATTTAGGCTTTTGAATTTTTAAACATGTTTACGTAAAGAGTTGTCAGTTTCTATGAACCGTAGTGTTTCTTCCTCCAGGTAACTAACAGAGCTGTAGATCTAAGAGCGAGCGCAATGAAACCCTCCCAACACACACTGACAGGTGAGGCTCTGTTAAATGCTAATTTTTTATATATTGGTGAGGTTTCTCAGGGTTCATGGCTGAAAAAAGAAGAGAATACACACCATCAGTTATTAGTTATAGGCTATGAAGCCGGACCTAGTCAGACCTGTGTTGCTGTCAGCTGATGTGTGTGCGTCCACTGTTGAATCACCAATGGCACTGATCAACAGAGGCTGCAGAGCTGCTGCAGCCTTAACAGCCAGATGATTGAATAAAAATCTGCTACTGGCGGATCCTACGAGACAAAACACAATGATTTATTTGCACTTCAAGATACAAAAATAAAATAAAAGCACGCTTAAAGTCACCAAAGCTGGGTATAACAGTTGCACTATAGATCTTTTCTCTTAGTCTAAATGACTAATACTGTTTTGGAACCGGTCCAGTAGATCGTCTCCGCCTGCATCCGCCAACAGGTTGCAGTGCCTGCAACATAATCCTTGCAGGTGCCCACGTGCACTAAAAAAAGCTGTTATTTACATTATAGAAAGGATCCCTGCAGAGACTCTTTGACTTTTCAAAGAGGGAGACTTTCTGTTTCTTGTTAAATAAAAATGATGATGATGATCATGATGATGTGTCGATCATGAGCAAATTCTTCACTCTCTCAGAGAGTAGTTAGTTCTTTTTAATCTACTGGACCAGTTCTGAAACTCGTGGTCAGACGATAGCTGATGTTACATTTCAGCCAATGCTTTCCGACTCTTTTGCGCGACTGTTTACCTGCACGTGTGTGTGTGTGTGTGTGTGTGTGGCTGCCTGCGAAGGCCCGCTCAAAGTGGTCGATACTACTCGAACTACAAACACAAACCAGAACGCTTCAAATACCAAAATTGTGTTTCTTGCCTTCACACGGAGACATCTGTTTCTAGAGAAACCTACTTATCGGCTGTGTGTCGTCAGGCTCTGGCTGATGGGATCACCAGGGACGAAACACAAACACTCAGGGACACTTGAAAACTCCTCTCAACCACCGAGCGCGTGCATACGCATCAGCAAAACATTGACCTTTTTCAAATACTTTACAAACCAGAAATATTAATTACAGATACTAATTTGGATAATAAATCAATTAAAAAAGCCCAAATGAAATCATAAACTGTTATTCGTAAAAAATACACACAGATACTCCAGAAAGAAGATTAAAAAACAATATGTGTTTTCATGTATATTTCATAAACTGCTGTTTTATTATATGCCTGATAGTCGGGGGGGGGGTCATGTTACAAAGTAATCCAGCAGAAATGTGTGTTTTCAGATGAAGTCGCATTGCATCAAAAGTTGAGGCAGGCTGAACTCTGCTTGTCTGGTGCAGCCCTCAGTGTTTCAGGCTTCATCGAAATCAATGAGGAGGCTTTTCTTTCGCCCTCAGCTGATGTCAATCTGAATGTGACCAAATGCTCCATAATTTATGCTGCAGAGCTGCAATAACAACAGAGTGAATCAGTCGCCTTAACCCTGCCCTTGAGCGGGTTGGTGTGAAAGAACAGTCTCCACAGTAACAGGACGTACATCCATCCAAGCTTTCTCGTCACACCATCATCCTTTTCTCTCTCTGGAACCCTCAACCTGTTCTCCACAGACCTGACCACAACACAAGACTGAGCTTGTACCAAACACCTGAGCACTCACCACAATATCAGGTGAAATCTCGCAGACGAGTACTTAATATTTGATTAAAGATCATAATGTTATTGCGAACCATCTATATGGTTTGTTTTATAATTGTATTTAACGTGAAGAGACCTCGAGGTAACAAACAAGATATAAGTGGAATAAAAACAAAGCGCAACATGCAGCAAGGCTTTAAATCACCAATTCCTAAACACTGGAAAAAAGATGCAACAATGAATTCAGTCCAAACTTCAATTCAGTGAATTGGCTTCACTCGTGAATCAAATCAGTCTCAACACACAGATTTCACCACACAGGCCGTAACATGTTCCAGTTCAGGCCAAAGACTGGCGATGAGACGAAAGCGTTTTAGAACGCCGCAGGGAAACGTTGCAGTTGTGATCCGACCCGCCTCAGCTCGAGGCTCGAGCTCGCCAGCAGCTTTTACAACGTAAGGCACGTCACCTGTTTCAACAGCCAATCAGCTCGTAGAGAAGGCAGCTGGTCATCTCGACCCTCTCGTTTATTTATGTTTTTACCGTTTCATCCATATTAGCAATGCAAGTAACTCACTATCGCTATCCTCATTCATATTTTAAGGCGCTACAAATGATATTAATGTACTATTTCTATTTTTTTTTCGTGGCACCTCACACCACAGCCTCAAAATCCCACCAAAACCTGAACATGTTTTATTGTGTCCATCCTGTATGAGCTCTAGATTTCACGTTTCGGGCCCTGAGATAAAAGTGAATCAACACGACAAGCAGATGATTTCTTTTTCTGTTATTTTGCTTTTGGTGTGCCAGTAGAGGTTTTGTTAAAACAGCAGAACTGCAGCGCTGTGAGGGAGTGAAACGCCAGCCACGAAGCGCAGGAGACAAACAGCAAAGCAGCAGTTTCACTTATTCTAAGATGAAAATGTCCGTCCACGAAGCAGTGTTGGTGTGTATTTCAGCAGCAAGTTGCAAGCCGCACACACTCTTTGCTCCTCCTGCTTGACAACAAAGACATTGTCCAAATTGTGTCCAAGACATTCTGCAACACTCATTGAACTACATTTCAAAATCCCCTGAGCAGCTGTTTTACATGGGAAAACCAAGGTACTACTACTACTACTGTAGCACCCAGCATCCCTAGTCAACGATACCAGTTGAGTTAGTTAGTTATTTGGTGAGGCTACAAGTGGCCATGTGTTTACAGTTTTTTTCAATTGCTAACAAGCATTGGTCAATACTGAAGTCACATTTTCAAAACTCTTCACACAGTCAGCAACACAGAGGTTCATGTGGAGCAAACTGTGAATCACTTTTCAT
>JAVQJD010101979.1:0-15000 GCA_036023655.1 Nannoperca australis | reverse complement strand
TGTGTGTGTGTGTGCTTTTGGCCTTGATTTATGGTGAGTTCAAATACTGAGCGCATGACCTGCGATTTCTACAGTCGCGCCTCGTCTAGAAAAACACACGCTGGTGTTACATTATTTAACTTGCGTTTAACGCGACACGAGGGGACTTAAAAAGGTTCAAACACATTCGACTAGTAACAGACAATATTCAAATAACTGTAATAAAAGACAGAAAAAGGAGGAACAGCAGTCAGAAGTGAATCCGGGTCAGTAAACAAAGCCTGAAAGATGTGTTAGTTTGAGTTGTTGAAGTCATGCAGTTAAACAGCAGCTCTCAACCGGTTTGGATCTGATTCATCATGAGAAGAAACCCAAGAATCCACTGTTTGTGCTCGTATTTATCTTATAATTACAGGTTGAGAGCCACTGCAGACGACACCGCAGCACCCAGACGACGGCAGGAACCTGGAAGATGGAAAGTGACGGTTCAACGTTAAAGAAGAAGGAGAAGGAAACTTTTAATTAGTGGATGTTTTGCTTTGGTTTTTGGTAATTAGTCAACACTGTCACTGTAACGTTAGCATGTAGCTCATTAAATGCACATGCATGAGTCTGTGGTATTATACAGGAACAGGCTGGAAGCTCCACAGCAGCCAATCAAAGAGGAAGTCAATCCAAAGATCCCTGTGAGAAGTAGTGAGTCCACATTAGTCATGTCCGCCGTGTGAGTCGACCTGGTTAGAGAAGTGAAAGCGTGATTAAAGGGTTAGTACGTAGTAGGAGAGGGAGGGGACCCTCCGACTGACCCGGCGGCCGGGGCTCCGGCCCCTGGAGTCGAGGCTCCTGTCGGGGCTCTGCCGGCGCATCACAGGCTGAGAGGACTCAGGTACACAGGTCACACGGATTCGAGGCACGTTGGGGTTGTCCCTGGTGGGACTGACGTGGACGGGGTAGGAGGGGGGGCGGGGGCGAGGGGGTTTGTAACCGGGGAGTAAGAGGAGGGTGTCGAGGTTGACGTCCTGTGTCTCGTTGAAGGAGTGGTACTTCTTGGGAGGGATTCGAGGAGAGTTGCTCTGAGCTCGATGCATCACCTGGAGAGCAAGGTCAGTGTTTACAGGAAGTCACGTGAACATGGACGACAGGAAGTGAGTGTTTACAGGAAGTCACGTGAACATGGAGGACAGGAAGTGAGTGTTTACAGGAAGTCACATGAACATGGACGACAGGAAGTCAGTGTTTACAGGAAGACACGTGAACATGGACGACAGGAAGTAAGTGTTTACAGGAAGTCACGTGAACATGGACGACAGGAAGTGAGTGTTTACAAGAAGTCACGTGAACATGGAGGACAGGAAGTGAGTGTTTACAGGAAGTCACGTGAACATGGACGACAGGAAGTCAGTGTTTACAGGAAGACACGTGAACGTGGACGACAGGAAGTGAGTGTTTACAGGAAGTCACATGAAAATGGAGGACAGGAAGTGAGTGTTTCCAGGAAGTCACATGAACGTGGAGGACAGGTGTTCAGGTGATGAAACACGCCCTCTGCAGCCACACTGGAGGTTCACAGATCTGCTGACAACATTTCTACATTTAAAACTGGTTAAAAGGAACAAAACAACATTCACGTCGGTCGGTTTTTGATTGTAAAACTAACGAGTCTGACTGATTTTATGTTTAAATAACGTAGCTAACCTGCGCTGATAAGCATGCTAGCTAACTCGGCTAATCTCTTTGCCTTTTCTGAATGAAATATTAACATTCAGGTCACATTTTAAAAAACAAAGATGAGAGTAAAATGTTGTCGGGACTCTTCTAACGTTTTGTTGCTGAATATTTGGACATTTCACATGTTGTGTCTTTGTTCCTCGAAACCACAAAAAGACTGCAGCTGTTACTCAGTGTCCTCACGGTGACCTACATTTGGAAATATATCTCATTAGACATTTAACTGTACTGCGTAAACTCATTTACAGCTTTCAGCCCGTTCATCGTGTGACTGCAGGAGGATTTGTACCGAAACGTTTATGTAAAAAATGAATTCATTTAAAAGGAAACAGATAAAGATCAACATGAAACACACACGATGATCGTCTTGTTGTTGCACCTGAAACCAAATCAGAAAGTGGTCACTTGAAGCCTCATCCAGGTGAGACAGACTGCAGGTGAAGCTCAGGTGATCTCTGCAGGGCACAAAGCATGGTGAACCAGTCGGGGTGTTTGTGCTCGGTGGGGTTGTAGTCTCATATGCAAACCTGTCTTTAGTGTGTGTGTGTGTGTGTGTGTGTCTTTAAACAATAACTTTTTGTCTTCAAAAGCATTTTGCCTGAAGCTGAACTCCCTGTTTGATCTGTGTTCTGCCACCTGGTTTCTACAAGAACGGACATCTAAAACGGGATCAGAAGATCTTTGTGTACATTCAATTATCATTTCTTCCTCCTTTAAGACTCTTTGTTGTTTAATGTATTTTGTATTTTTATGCCTTGTTGTAAATCATTGCAACAAATCCTCACCTGATCGAGTCGTTCATATCTGTAAATGAGTTTTAAATCTCAATCCTTTCTGTTCATTTCAAGCCGAATATGATATTAAAGTGTCACCATGCAGAGATTTTCAGCAGTGTAAAGACAATGAGGTTTTCGGGTGCAGTGATTTGTGATTTGAAGTGTGAGAAGTGCAGTAGTGGTCCGTGCAGGCTACCTCTTTGGCCCAGGCGGGCTTGTCGTTGCTGCTGGGCGCCTGGTCTTTGTAGTGGTACAGCTGCTTCTTGTCCTGCGGCGGTCGCGGCGGCTCCTGCTGCTGCTGCTGCTGCAGCGACACCAGGTACGCTCGCTCCTGCTGCAGCTGCCTCTGCAGCCGCTCGGCCTGCCGCTGCTCCTCGATCTGCTTCCTTTTGTACTCCTGCACATCAAACACAGGACGGACTTCTGTAGCTGAGCGTCGCCATGACAGTGAAGCACATTTCATCTAAACGATGAACAGAATCACGTCTACGTGTCCATGGACAGTTTGTGATCCGTGCGTCCCTTTAAGGAAACCTTCCAGCTGTGTTGCAGCTGTTTCCTGTCAGCTTGTTGATTGTTCCACACATCTATTCTGTATTTCAGCAGTTTCCTCACTAATAAAGGGAAACTGATGAAAGTGAGACATGATTCAGAGCGTTATTAGACACTAAATCGTAACCAGACGTCACCCACTGCACTGATTCCTTTCAGGAATCATTGATTGATGAAGCCAAGACAGAAGATCAATTAGTGGGGGAACTGTGGAGACAGCAGGAGACAGTGACAAGACAGCATGTATATATCACCTGCTCAGATTAGTTTACAGAGCAAAGCTTTGTTCATTAAGCGGCATGAGGAGATCTCCACTGATCAGCCTGGTCGGGTCAGAGGTCGGCCTTTATCTGAGCTGGATGAAGCCCAACCGTTCAGCTCCTCCACCACCAACACCACGCTGTGAAGACTCCACTACACCATCCTACTGCTGTAGCTCATTTCAACTCCTCCTGTGGACAAGTTTAATGATTTATGAGACCGTCACATGTCCTGTGAGACCCCCCGTATCTTCAGAGTTTAACTTTAAAGAGATTCTTTATCTTGAGAAAGATCCTGGACAGTTGGAAGAGCTGTAAGTTGAATGTGCTGCAGTGTGAAACACACTGTTTACCGGAGGAGAAGAAGACTTTTTGCACTCGGCTGTTTTGGGACGTCACTGACGACATCATCGTGAACAATGAAGCTGAATAAAGAGTCGTTTCAGCGCCGTCTGCTATCGAGCGACACGCCCGCCGCTGTGTGTAGTTATTGATTTGATGTTTGTTGACTTTTCCTAGAGAAAAGGCTGATGTGTGGTTCTGTCTGGCCTCCGTATTGATCCAGTATCGACTGCCTTCGCCACATCACGGTCCCTGCGAGTACACAACATGGAACCGGCGCCACGTCCTCCAAGTCCTGGTACCCGTGCTGTTTCCGTGGCCACCAACCTTTGAGCCGTTGTCATGGAAACTTTTGTCATTGTTGTCTTAAACACGAGGACTCTGTGTGTGTGTGTGTGTGTGTGTGGTGTTACCAGCAGTAAGGCCTGCTCCTGCAGGAGCTGCTGCTGCAGGATCTCCAGCTGCCTCTGCTCCTCCTCCAGCTGTCTACGGATGTACTCCTAACCAATCAGCACGAGACCCGGCACGAGACCCGGCCAACCAGAGGGCACAGAGGCAGGCGAGGAGCACCGCAGCCCAGGCAACCAGCGACGTCAGCGGAGCAGGAAGCAAGAGGAGAAAAGAAAATGAAAGAGGAGGACGGAGAAAAGTGGAATTATTGAGGAGGAGTGAAAGCAGAGGTTAAAAGAGAGAAGCCGGCTGTGATTATTAGAACAGGAGGACATGCTTATTGCAGGAGGGATGAAGCTACAGATCAGAGCGCTGCGCTGCAGGAGGAGTTAGTCATGCAGTCTCTCTGAAGCCTCCTGCCTCCTCTGATGCACTGGAAGTTTGGATGCGTGCTGTTCTGTGACATGATCCACCAGGAACCAATTATCAATTCATCCGATTGCAAGAGAGGTTTTCTTTGTCAGCTGGAGACACTGTTACTCCTCCAGAGGAGCTGAACTATTTAAAACAAGTTCTCACTGGACGTGTCTATGGATGCATTATTGCAACAAAGACCAAAAACCAATCAATCAATATCACATTAAGGCCTGTGGACAATATCACCTGTGGAAGTCTGACAGAAAATGAGATAGATGGTAATTACAGGGGATTATGGGAAATGTAGTCTGGTCTAATGAGAAGTGTTGAGGTGCTGAAGGTTTTTTATTCGTGTTTAAATGTTAATTAGTGACTTAAACATCACATGTAACATGGAAGTGATGCTCCAAGGCAGGCGTCCACTCAATGATCTTTCTAATCTTTGGACATTGGAATCTCTTCACACCTGAAATGAAGTCGTGTCGACTTGCTACTCTTCATCAGAGGGACTTTGTTTTATTTAAACACTTGTTGAAGAGATTAAATGATCCACTGATTTATAATTTCTCTCTCTCCCAGATTTCTCTTCCACTCTGATGAAAAGAAGCCCCGCCCCTCCGGGTGACACCTGTGATGTCACGTCTGCTGCTCAGGTGTGTTCCTACCTGTTCCCTCTCTGCGTGCCTCCTCTCCTCCTCCCGGCGGAGCTGCTCCATCTCTTCGTACCTCCTCCTCTGTTCTCGCTCCTGCTGCTTCCTCATGTCTCGCTCGCGACGCTGTTGCTGCAGGTGGAGGAGATGTTATACAGCAGTGTGTGTGTGTGTGTGTGTGTGTGTGTGTGCACATCAGGTGTGTTTCCCTGGCATTTGGATACGCTGAGGCGCTAACATCACAGGTTTGGTGGGATTTGCATGAAAGACATTTTATAATCAAAGCTGAGGTGATTTTTAAAGATGCAAACAGCCACAGGCTTTCATTTATCACATGTGACGTTCAGGTGCTTCAGAGGATTAGGTTAATATATAATAATATAATATAATATCATGAGCCTTAGTGTGCCATCACATGCCAATCAATACACTGTATGTATCAACACGTGGTCATGCTTTTATTGTGAAACATCTACAGGAAGCTGCAGGTGACAGGATCTTACTGCAGTGACACCGGCCTGGTGCAGCTATGCAGACCAGCTGGAACTTCTTTTTAAAGTCACTCCCGCGTACTTTAAACCGTCTATATGCAGGTGCTGTGGTCGTCCGGTGTGCAGACGGACAAAGTAAAGAGTCAAATCTACCTCCTCCAGCCGTCGCCTCTGTTCTTTCTGCTCCTCGATGCGTTTCTGCCTCTCAGCCAGTAGTTGGCGCTTGTGCTCTTCGTTCTGCTGCTGCTCCAGCTGCTGGCGCCGGATCAGCTCCGAACGCTCCTTATTGGCCAACTGGAGGCGCAGGAAGTCCCGCCTCAGGGTGGACTCCCCGGGAATGTTGATGATGGAACTAGACGGAAACCAACCACAACAATTAGATCTTCCTTTAACTCATTAATAATGTAAAGGAGCAGCAGTAGTAGCAATAGCAGTAGTAGCAGTAGCAATAGCAGTAGTAGCAGTAGCAATAGCAATAGCAGTAGTAGCAGTAGCAATAGCAGTAGTAGCAGTAGCAATAGCAGTACTTGCAGTAGTAGCAGTAGCAATAGCAGTACTTGCAGTAGTAGCAGTAGCAATAGCAGAACTAGCAGTAGCAATAGCAGTAGTAGCAGTAGCACTACTAGCAGTAGCAATAGCAGTAGTAGCAGTACTAGCAGTAGCAATAGCAATACTAGCAGTAGTAGCAGTAGCAATAGCAGAACTAGCAGTAGTATTAGTAGTAGTTGTATTATCAGTGCTAGTACTAGAACTAGTAGCAGCAGTAGTAGCAGTGCTAGGAGTGGTGATAATAACCATGTAGCAGTAGCATCAGTAGCATCAGAACAGTAGCATCATTAGCATTATTAGCATCAGCAGTACCATGAATAGTAGTACTCGTACCTGGGCTCTCCGACGTCCCTCTCTTCATCCTCCTCCTCGCTGCCACTGTACTCGTATTCTGTCTCGTCTGGAGGAAACACACAGATGTTACACAGATGTTAGCATAACACCATTTAAACAGGCCGAACCAGCAGCTGTGGGGTGAGTGGCGGGGGGTGCAGCCTCACCCCTCTCCCCCCTCCTCTTCTTTGTGCGGTCGATGTGGTCCTTCAGCTGGATGCGGACCTGCCGCTCGTTGGGGAGGTCCCTGATGAACGGGTGTTTGAGGAGCTGCTCGGTGCTCGGCCTCTGACTGTGGCTCTTCACCAGACAGCTGTCGATGAACGACTGGAACTTCTTCGACCTGGACACACACACACACACACACACACACACTGTAACCACATCTGCACACCTGCAGCCAGGTGAGGAGTTAAATAACTGGAGGTCGGCCAAAACAAACCTCTCAGCTGGGTTCATAACTCAAAACCTTTGGAGCTTTAACACTTTAACTTGTTATTTTCAAGGTTTATATGTTTTTAAGGGTAAAATTCAAGCACTTTCCAGGTTCCTGAACCAAATATTTCCAGACTCTCTGAGCCTTTATCATCACATTAAAAAGTGTTATACTTAAGTGCAAAAGTGCGAAAAAGAAAACGTTTACAGAATTCCTTTACACCCACAACCAATTTATATTATTTATTTTACCAGCTGTTCATATTAACTGTGATTGGATATATTGATCGGGATCATGTCTCTGACCTTGAAAACACAACAGTTGAAAAGTGAAGCACTTTCCATGAAGTGTGAGGATGTTTACAAAGTGTTGTTGCTTCTCAACATATTATTATTTTTGTCTCTTTACGTTTCTTAAAGAAAGTTTTATTAAAAAGCAGGTTTTTATGTTGAAGCAGGTTCTTCTTGAACTCTTGAACTGCGTCTTCACACAGAAATGAGATCAGTGCTGAATGTGATGCTGATGCTAACCACAGAGCAGCTGCAGAGGAAGTGTGTGTGTGAGTGTGTGTGTGTGTGTGTGTGTGAGTGTGTGTGTGTGAGTGTGTGTGTGAGTGTGTGTGTGAGTGTGAGTGTGAGTGTGAGTGTTGGAGCTTGTACCATATCCTGCTTCTCGTCCCACTTCACTCTGGACAAATGCGATGACTCCGATGCCAGTAGCCAGCAGACCGTTTCTGAACCACGAGAGGAATCCTGCAAAACCAATTAAAGTCAGAAATAAAACAGCTGACGCGATTCACAACGGACCAGAAATCTGTGCAGAGAGTCAGAATCAATCACACCGGTCACGTGCATACGATAACATTACTACAAGGGTGGCAAAAAATACTATCAATGAGCATATTTAGATCAGAAGCTGTGTGGCAGTTACATACTACAATTTATATCTAGGCAGGTTTGCAGTAAAGGGTGCGTTCTGGAAAAGTGACTAAATGAAGTTTACTCAAAGAGGTATATATTAAATGTAAATATAAATGTCTAACTCAATATCGAAACCTACAAGAAATGCCCAATCTCTGGCTGCAGCCAAATGATGACCAATCATTACTACCTGCTGTCAGAGCACCTGCTTTTCATCACTGACTGGGGCAACATACTATTCAGCACATCAGGGCTGCTGTATTAGTCTTGTAAGTGTGTGACACCTACAAGACAGCTGGATAGATACAAACGGTGAGGTCTGAGATTGAGGGTGTAATCCAGCAATCGTTTTGTCAGGTTACCTGTCTCGTGGGACTTTCTCAGCATCTGTAAAACATGTCAGAAGAAAGCAATTAGGAACATCAACTTTCACTTTCACTAGCAGCTTACGTTTTCTAATAAAAACGCATCTGTTGTGGATTTACAGTGACTTTTAAATCCTGTAGTTATTTATCTCAGGAGAAAATGAGAAAAAGAAAGCAAAAGCAAAAGCAGCTGTGACGTTTCACAATTTGGTTTTTAATTTTTTTTTAAATAATATACAGCATTGTCCTGCCGGGCTGAACCTACCAAAGCGTCCGCCTTGTCGAGGTCTGTGAGCTGGTACTGCTCCGGCCCCCGGCTCTTCCCCCACGGTCCCTTATCTACGACCCGCAGCCGGGACGAGCCGTGCAGCCTCCGCAGCGGAGCTCCGGCGCAGGGCGGCCGGGCCAGCTTCACTGTCCGGGCGAAGTGGGACACGGCCGGCGGCAGCTGCCTTCTCATGAACAGACTCAGGAAGGCCATCACATCACTAGTCCCAGCTAGCTGGAAGCAAAAGCACAACACGACCTCCGCATGCCCTGTGAACTCTCACCTGGTCAACGATAAACCGGAAGAGTCCTCGTGAAGCACGATGCCGCGACAATGTGAGCGGGATTAATACAGCGCCGCCACGCGACTGACGACAAATACATACAGCGGAATTAGAGAATAGTCTAATTTACATTATTTCAAACCACCGTCGATTTATCTTTTCGTTTTTGGTATTGTATATTTTCTTATATCGCCATTTCTATTCTAAAGCAAGTAAAATCACACGCTATACATATTTACGCCACATGGGGGTGCCACAGTACAAGGCTATAACTTGTACTTATTTAATTAACTAATTAATTAATCGTACAGAAAAGACAAATAACATGCTTTTAACTAAAACATACTCAGAGAAAACACAGAGGCAAACGAGGGATTGGCAAGGTATAAAAATAAAGCTTAAATAATTAAATATCAAACATAAAATGGAGCACATGTAAATCTGATTGTCATCTTTAAACTAGTTTAAAATTATTATCTTTTTCATCTATGTTTCTTTTACACATTATTCTTAGAGGCTTTAAACATTTTGGACAACTCAGGAGAGAGCAGAGAGACTGAGACTGAGAGACTTGGATCCTTCCAGTTGCAACAATGCGTATGGTATTAATCCACAAATACAATTAGATGAATCAAATTAGCTTTTTGGAAGGTCATCAAGCTTCAGAAAGCTCCAGCTCTGGATGTAAAACCAGATCTTTGTTATTGGAGCGTGAAGGAAGCAGAGTGGTTTTAATACCTGTTGTGAATTTTGGTAAGTTGGACTGGAACGAACATGCTTTAGCATAAGTATCAACTAGAAAACTGAGGTTTTAAACGCACACTGGTTTACTCCTTTTCTTGCAAATCAAAAACACTTGCTGATACTGTGTGTGTGTGTGGGAAGGAGGGGGGGGGGGACATTGCGTCCTCAGTGAGGATGAGTGGACGGCCTCTTCCTGAGGGTCTTTTGTCTTTTTCGGCCCACTGGGACCCAGACAGACTACGCCTGTCATACCTGATTGTTTAGTGTGAGGAGCATGGAGAGCTGCACAGATGTCTCAGATGTGTGTGTGTGTGTGTGTGTTGACAGTGGGGTCTTGGCAGACAGCCGAATCTTTGATGTGATGCTCAGCTGACCCATGCTCGCTCTCACGCTACTGTCCCCAACACAATGGGAGACTGATGTTTGTATACACACATGCATGCGCACAAACACACACGCACACATGCACTCATATTGTTGTGTTTACATCTTTATAAAAGTATAAGTGCTTGTTAATGATATAAAATGACTACACGTGCTAGTTTTCATATATTTATATATACAGTATGTTTGGAAATATATGAATAACAGGTGATGTGACAGTTATTATGTGCATATATTCTAGAGGATTGACATGTAATGCAAAATATATGCCTTCCAAATATGCAAATATGTTCTCGTAAATTGCACATTTTAACATATCAATAGATATGTGTGTTTTACTTTTTGTACCAATCCTGACACATGCAAAGTTAAACAAATACTTTTTTAAGCTTTTCACTGAAAAGTGTTTCATATTATCTGCAAGGATCATCCACCTTTTTAAAAGTTGTGTTTATTCCTCCGACTAACAAAAGAAAAAATGCCCTTCCCCTTTTGAATGTGCATCAGTAAAGGAACCAAAAATCTCTGATGTGTGTGTTTTTTTATACGTTCAAAGTATATGAGTATATTTTATTACTGTGGTGATAAAACACACACAGGTTTGCTGGGTGTGGTCCAGCCTCTTAACCTTTTCCTGTCTAATCTAAATATAAATGAAATGCATCATGAAATGAAACAGACTATTACTGATGGCTATTTTCAAAGGCAAACTCATTGTGGAAAGGTGGACACCACACACGTGCGGGACGCAGCAGTTCAGCGAGGTAGCCGTTGCGCTCTCCTCAGCTGGGCGGTGTGGCCCAGGCGTGCGTGTGTGTGGGGGTGGGGTGTGTACGTGTGGGTGGGTGGTAAAATGCTAACCGTGAACATGTGGCTGTCTAACAACAGTGTGTTTGTCTCAAAGACATGTCGTTCATGCATCCTAAAAAGACAAAAAACATTCCAGATACCTAAAACTCAACTTTGTTCAAAGTGTTTTGAATGTCACCAATAAAACTGTTGTATATTATATAATATGAATTGATTAATAAACTGTTATTAGCATAATGTCCATACAAACAGTGGACTCACATCTTAGAGGTTACAAACATTACAGACTTAATAACATTGTAACTCTGGGTCCCTTGTGATTTTACTTGTTATACCAACCATTCAATAAGATCGTGCTGACACTGAGGAATATTTTTCCATCCATTCCCATGGATGAACTATTTCATGATCATTTTTGATGCTCTAATGGACAGAATGGTTTCCGCATTTTAACTGCAGACTGAACTCCTCTATTTCTCTGTGCGCTATTTTAAGGAAGGATAGCGGCACAGTTGATCCTTAAATTCCCCCGCCTTACCACTTCACTAACCCGTATCACTCTCCGTCCTCGCTCACTCACTTTCCTTTCCCTCTGCTCTCATTTCCTCACTTTTACTCAACAAACCCTCTCGCTCCTGCCTTTCGCTCTGAGTAAGGTCTGTATGGTTTTATCATCCTGATGCTTTTTAGGTTGTTTTTGGTATTTTATTTCCTTTTAATAATATATTTTTCCAAACAAAAGGGGGGGCGTGGTGATATTATTCTGGATTGCAACTGTTTTGCTGATCTTTTACAAATCAAATGCTCATCTCACCTTTTTTACGTCTCACCTTTTTGTGTTTTGCAAATCTGTCTTTTTGAGATCAACTCCATTCTTGATGCTATCCCATTACCGACTTAAACGCCTCTTTTCTTTTTGCTTTCACACAGTTTACAAACAGACTTTACCCACGATCTGTCTTCCAACCTCCTTTTACCCAAAGTCTCTCTCCACTGTCTCTGTCACATCCCACACACCCACTTCTTCTTAAATTAATAAAAAAAAACACCTATGTGCTGCTGCCAATTATTAATGTGGTCATCCGGCTGGCATGACAATCGTCATTTGCATTGTCATGCATCCAGCAGCAGGGATTTTATTCTTAATCTCGCAAGCACATGTTAAATGTACAGACTTTCATACATTTGTAATCGTTTACTCATAGAACATAACCTGAATGTGCAGGTTAGACACACACACACACACACACATTATACTACAAAACTGTAAAAAACAAACAAAGAAAACACGCAATTTAAACCAAAAATACTGATAATCAGTATAATAAATTTACAATAACACTTTCTTGAAAAAAAACACACCACACCACAGCAAAAGGAAAAAGTAAGCAAGTCTGCTGCTATAGGCCTCAACTGTGTTAACTCTTTGTTATCCCCTGTGCTTGATTTCTGTGGCATCAACAGTAAAATAGGAAAGAGGGAGAGAGCGGGATAGAGAGAAGGAGGAGGAGGCGATGTGTATACGTGCAGAGCTGCACTCCTCTGTGTTACACAGTCTGGGGGATTCCAGCCAGCTGCGTAGGGAGCACTGACCTTGGCAAAGAGTACACTGTTTTTCAGTCCTTGGGACAAACAAGAGCTGGATACAACTGTCAATTGGTCAGCAGAGAAATTATTTACTGACATTAATTAAAGGAGAGAAGTTGCTGCTTAACAAGTCAGTGAACTACATGAATACACAATTTAAAACTACAATACTAAAAAATGTTGAATGGGACACAGGTATATTGTGTATATGTAATCACGTCATATTTCATTACACAAACTGTTCATTGTAAGTTATTTTGAGGGGAAAAAACCATAATGTACCAACAGGATACAGGATGGGAAGCTGTCTGGGTTATTTAATGCTGCATGTGTGTGAATGTGTGCGTTTCCATTTTTGTTTTTTCCTCTAATTATGGTACGACTTCCCTTTTGATCTCCCGGTACATAGGACACTGATTTATTTTGAGGCGACTTCTCTCTCTGACCATAACTCTTATGCGGATGACCTTGTTTGAGGCTACATCTCGGGCTAATAGTTTGCACATGTGCATCCCTGAATGTGTGTGTTATATCACCACATACGTCTGCAGTAATCAAGTCAACATTAAGTTCTATGCCAGACATTTAATAATTTGTAGGTTGTCAAAACACTACCTTGGGCAAGGCGGGCAAACTTGTGCAGATTCTCCTCTGGAATCTGGCCTTAAAGGCAAACAGTGATTCATTATTTTTAACATAATATCTGACTGCACTGGTTCCCTGAAAGTGGATCGACTTGGATGGATCGTTTTATTTCCTGTCAACTTTGCGCACTGTGTAGGCTGTGTGACTCGAAAATGAACTCATTCTGGCAAACGCTGGTGGTAAGAATTTCCTTTGTCCCATTTAAGCACACTACCTTTCCTTAATTAGGTTCAATCTTTGTCTAACCGCGTTCTAAAGGAAATGCTGCGTCAGAGTCACATCTTGCTTTTTCAAGTCAATATCAATTAAAATGTGTCATATCTCCATATCAGCAACAATAAAACACAACAGTACAGGCTGCACATCCTTGATGGGCTGGTCTCAGATGAGCTCCTTAACTAATAAAATGAGCTTTGATCCACACACTGAACTGCATTGTGATTTCAGCCTCCATTAAGGTTTCCTGTTGTAGTCATGTTGCAGATGTAGAGAGATTACTAACAGAAAGACACAGATGAAACATTTCTCAAACAAATTCCCTTTTCTCTAGAGCCAAACAATGTGTTATTCTTCATGTTGGTCCTAAAATATTTGTTCCTATTTCTTGCGCCCACCCACAAACCCAATTAAACAGACACGTATTTATGCAGCGTGGCAGCTTTTCTACGATGAATCATTGTTAGTTTCCTGTGTGATTTCTTTACCAATTTTAGAGTTTTACTTCACTCGGTTTACTCAGAAGGGATCAGGCATATCATGAGATTCACATGTCACGAAGAACTAACAGTATTCAAAAACTGCAAAGAAATGTTGTCATTTTCTCAAAATGTCAACAAATGTTCACTGATGTTAGTCTTGTATACATCCTGTTTTGCTGTGCTGTTCAAAGCCGTGAATTGAAATTACATTTTGATTAACGTGCCATTGTATGTGTTTGTATGTGCGTTTACATAGGCAGCATTCTTGTGTGCATACCTGACGATGTGTTCACATGGCTGCTCTCCAGGTCCATGTATAAGCTGAGACAGGGTTGCACTGTAAGCAACAGATGGATGTGGCATGCCAGTGTTGAGTCAATACACTGTCCCTAATCCCTCAGGGTGAGGCACTAATCCAGCATCCTAACCCCAGGCCTGGCTTTAGAACAGCACATTGCCTCACTTCCTCCTGCTACACAAATATATAGGTGGACAACAATGCCAAATGTAAGCAGAGTTAAGCAAACCTAGGTGCTGAGGTCAGAGAAGGTCTGACGTCATGGGGTCGGCAACAGACACGTTAAACCTCACTCACTCCCACGACTTACATAAATGGCTACAAACTGTCCTAATAAATACATACTATAGGGCAATATGTCGATTTATATTGTAAGACGATAGAAACTTGTAGAGATTTGCTAAACTCTTTTTATGAAGGTAGTTGTAGTTGTATTAGGCAATTATGTTGATTTGATAACAATGTACATTAACATGTTCAATGTAGGACTAATAATAATATAGAAACATCACTGCAAAATAAAAGTGTATTTATTGTAGGGACTGCATTCAAGTTATTTAGCAAGGGTTGCTTTAATTATGTTCACATGTGCATATTACATTTAGTGTCCATTCACAGAAACATGGAGGGGAGCTCTTTATTGTGCACGGATACTTGAATTTATTTAAAGTGATATTAAAATTACAAGTAAGTAATAAGTGGTGGAAGATAAAAAAAAATACTTTATATACTGCTGGGTGATAAAAACATATAAATCAACAAATAATGATCATTATTATTGATCATTATAATTTAAAGGAGTAAAGTGACTAGTAACTAATGTCCCAATAAATGTAGTGGAGCAAAAAGTACAATACTGGTTTCCAAAATGTAAATGGTGTAAAAGTATAAAGTAGCATAATATGGAAATACTCCAGTGAAGTACAACTAATGTGTCTACACTATACTATATGACTACTTCAGAAGCCTACTTAGTTTCGTTCCGCCACTGTAAGTAAGTAAGAAATGAATAAATAAGAAACCCCCGAATGGGAGCAATGCTTAGTAGCAAGTCGGCCGTAGTGGCACGTGGTCACGTGGTCTGCGGAAGGTGGT
>JAVQJD010101972.1:0-26118 GCA_036023655.1 Nannoperca australis | reverse complement strand
ACACACACACACACACTCACACACACTCACACACACACACACACACCCACACACACACACACACACACACACACACACACACACACACACACACACAAATTAACTTTAAATAGCCCAACAGGAGTAGTAGGAGCACCAATAACAAGAGGTCACATTTCAATTTGAAGGACGCTTTAAGGATGCTGCGTGACATTTCTCATCTTACACAAACTGACATTTATGAAGCCCAAAGTCACTTACATGCACACTCCTATTCCACTTTTATTCCCAATATGACAATATTCCAAATTTGATACGGGTCATATTCCGAATGTAGCATTTTCTGATATGCAGACATCTTTGGACACGTATACGTGACAGGTGGAGGCTGTGTTTGCACGGTCGAACAAGTCCGCCTCCATTGGAAAACTTCATATTCTGACACAAAGTAGCAAGGCGGCTCCAGCTGTGATGAACGACGTGTTAAAACACAGCTGGAGGATGCACGGCTGCATGTAAACGGGCATTTTAGGCTTTTTATTTTTTTGCCATGTAAAGTGTTTAGTTGGAATATTGTCCTTTTCGGAATAAGGGACAAAAACCTGAATATTTTGTGCATGTAAAGGTAGTGACATATGGAGTCTGTCGTACATGTTGCAGTGGGAGGACAGACAGCAGAGTTAAAAAGAAACTCAATCTTGGACTATTTCTCAATGCCAAAACGGACACAAACACAGTGCACACAAGTATAAACACCCCACCAGATGATCGGTGATGCAGTAAGGGTAGAGGAAAAACCCCAAAGCCGTCCACAGTGCTTATTAGAGCCCCAGAACACCACGGTTAGAAAACAAAGGCCGGAAGCAGAGGAAGCAGACATGGATGCAGGACAGACACAGGAGCGCTTGGCCAAAGGTGAACTAGCTTTGTCAACAGCCATGTGGCAGTACAGTGAACTAAAGAGCCTTTTCATTTTGGTGTTTGTGCTTTTGACAACAGTGTACAGACAAAAAGGGTGTAGCTGGAAAGATGTATGGATGGATGGCAAACCTCTGGCAGGAGCTGCAGGATGGCAGTGGAGAACAGCGTGCCAATGGCAAGAGCGATGAAAAAGATGAGCGCGTACTTCATATAGCGCGTCTTCATGAGCGGCACGATGAAGACTCCGGTGAGGGAGAAGGCATTGATCACTGTCACACTCAGGAAAGAAAAGCCCCACACTGGTGGTTTGAGTGATGAGGAGGTTGGATGGAAGAGGAAGGGGTGACATTAAAACAAGCTGCCGTGTATAATGTGATAATGTGTGGTTCTGCATCAATCAATCAATCAATCAATCAATCAAACCTTTTTTACTTTCAATACAAATCATGTGGCGATCAAATAAATACAAAACTAAAAGCTGTTACCTAAAGACATGCAACACTGATCTCACAACATTGTACCTGTATCAGCTGTTTAGAAATGCAAGCAAATAAATTCACTCAGGTCAGGATATGCAAGTCAGTGAGATCTGCAGCAGACGGGAATTTCCAAGGCACCTGCCTCCCTGCTGCTGGCAGATCTCCACCGCCTAGACAAAGAAAAACAGCTCTCAAGCCAAAATAAGCTGCATACAAGGGCGAGTGCGAGGCGAGCGGATGGCATACGAGCGGACAATCAGAGAAAACAAATGTCGGTGGAGAGGGAGAGATAGAGCCAGAGCTCTGTGCGTGCTTATTTTGGCTTATTTTGGCTTTCATCTCCTGCAGGGACATCATGATATCACCACCTCTAGGCAACAACACACACATTTGGAGCTCAGATCTGATGAAGAAATTTGTTTTTTCGACGTCTCGTTGCATTACGGTTCTCGTTGGTAATATTTTAACTGAAAATATGGTTGTGAAAACTGGTAGTGAGTACAGCAAAAAACTTGTGACGAGTTAGTGATTGACAGAAATGCCGAAGGCGCAAAACACTTCAAATATACAATAGACACATAAAGAAGCTTTAAAAAGATAAACTGAAACAGCCAACAGCAAAGTGTGACCAACAGACAAGTAGTACATCAAAAAGTAAACAACACTCAGTATTCATGGAACATAGAACATTAGGCTGTGGGTACCGTTGAAGGATACATTAGCAAATCCCATTTAAACACCAAAAGCATCATATTTGTTAGTGCGTCTCTCAATACTTCACAACTGGTTGCTACTGAACACGTAAATCTTTTATGAAAATGGGTCATGATGATATTGTATCATAAAAAAAGGCTAAATAACTAAATTATAGTAAATAACTATTAGGCTAATAACTAAAAGAAACAGCTGGCCCCTGTAGTTTAAGCAAACGTTACTCAGATAGGAGAACAGCAGGAAATTAAACTACAGTGGCAAAGTTCATCGTAATGACGAAACGTGTCACCCAATGCAACGGTGTGGCTCACTGACTACTTGGCACAGAGGAATAACCTATACCATCAGTACTTGTTAGTACAGGCCAATTCATTAATGGTTTTGATCTTTTCATTGGAAAAAATGTAAAATATCATCAGACTTACCCTTAAAATGTATAGAATGTAACTTGATGTTCTTTACAGGATATTTTAAATAACATCTTTGGTGTTAACAAGATAGATGGCTAGTCAGAGCTCACCTTCAGCGTCTGTGGGCCTCGGGGAGGCATCACTGCTCAGCTCCTCCTTACTCAGCGCCTTGCAGGTGCCTGCATCCAGTTGCTGCAGCATGGTGGGGCACAGCTCCTGTAAGTCCTGCCCATCCAGCCGCGACTGCTCGCTTATGCTGTAAATAGCCAGCGTGTCTGCAGGCAGGCACTGGAAATAAAAACATAAATAAGAACTTATTTTATTCTGTTCTGTAAGTGTATGAATAATGCATGTGAAAAGTGTTTGTTTCACCCAGAACTGTATTCTTAGTGTGGACAAAGCAGTCAGCCGCTATTTTATAGGACACAATAATGCTTTACTGAAACCACAACTAATAACAAGCAGCTCTGTATGACACAGTGAACAAACCTCACCTATTCATCTCAGAAGTAACTCTAATGTTACAGCACAGGCATTGTTTTATTTCAACACAGACACTGTTAGGACCAACGTAGAGATGAAACTTAGACAGAAAATGAAATCCAAAAAAAAATAAAAAAACAAACAAAAATACAGAGTATATTGTCTGCTTCTGCTAAGATCCAGGCCATTTCCAGCAGTTCTATTTCATTTCCAATAAAATGTACAAATTAACAAACATTTCTCATTTTGCTTATACATTGAGATTTAATCAGAACTGAATCACAGGTCATTAGATAGTTTACTAAACTTACAGTAATGTCAGCTTCTGAAATCTACCTATCTGAGCCATCAAACCGCAAAAGTCACATTGGAAAGCCGAGAGGAACTGTATACGTGGAACTTTTTTCATTTCTATATTGGGACACAGTTGGAACTTAATCTCCTGAGGACAAAAAGTGAAGCTGAAACAAACACAAGAGGGGCTTCAATCGTAATTCAAAACTTGACAAAATGATTGCATGAACTGTTCTCAGTGCGAACAACAAATCATTGACTGTGGCAGCCGGGAATATTTGAAAGCGACCCGTTACAGTGACAAATGGCCACGTCTAAGAGGTGTTTAACAACATGCAGGTGACACGTGACTGAAGCGAGGCCTGCCGTTCACTGAGTGAGGAGAGCAGCGAGTCACACACGCCTAGAAAGAGACCATGTTCATATCATAGAGTGTAAATAAAGATGGACGACGTGACAGCTCCCCAAAAGTGAAGCCAGAACATGTGGATCGCTGCAGTATAGGTCATAAGCCCCGCCCCCTCCATATTAGCGGATGGGACATGGGTCAAACTGAACAATCCAAGTATCTAAAGATGGTTTCTGTCATTTTAGGTAGATCTTATCACGTTGATGTTTGTTCAAGTGTTGGTTTTTCTGATAACTTTGGTTTTAAGTTATTTGATGCTATAAAAACAAGGCATCACGTCATGATTGACGACTTGTTAGTGTGCTCGTGATTGGTTCAGGTGGCTGTACAGGCGGGAAATCAATACCGATCAATACTGCGCAGACTATGCCTCCAAATTATGTCGCCAGCACAACATGGCAGCTCTGAGGTATTTTGGCTTCATATTTTTACATTGTGAGGAAGTGGAGACGCGTCGTCCATCTTTATTTACAGTCTGAGGTTCACATTCACACAACGCTGCGTGTCCATTGTAACATCTGAACTACATGTGACCTTACCCTCCCGTTCCATTTAATTTGTCAGATGTGTTCACCACCATTGCTCAGGGTAAGTCTTTGCAAAAGCACATCAGCAAGTGAGTCAATCATCCCGACACTAAGTATGAGAAATATGCTAAATATTTCAGCTACCTGGCACTGGTGGCTCCTGCTACTTCCACACAGGACAGAAGCTGGAGTTACACTTTCACTATTTACCGCAGGCAAAGTGCACCTCCTCAAAAAACGTAAATACACAATAAGGAGTTACCACATGTAGCATACTAAAGACAGGATCAGTAATCTTTAGTAATCTAGCAAAGGCGCTTCAGGTGTTTTTGTTTCTCCCTCTGCTTCTAGCTTTCAGGTCCGGCCCAATTGTTCAGCCACATCCTCCTAATTATAATATATAATAATAAATGTCATATAACCTGCTGGTGTAAGAGCCACGTGGTGCTCATGCTTGATTTCTTTGGTTTGGTTGTTTGACTTATCCATTGTTAATAAAACTCATTTTTCACCGCTCAATGACAACCACACACACACACACACCCAAGAGGAGTTTTGAGAGCATTGTTTGAATTATATTTAACCTATTTTTTGCATGACTTTTACTGTATGAACCTCCCTTGTTTGTCAAGGAGCCAGTTGAACCAATAGCGACACCCATTTCCAGTAAGCTTCCCATCATTGCTCTGTATGACTAGTCAATGCAAAGTCGTCAAAAGAAGGTAAACAATTACTTTGGGTGCACGATGAAAGCAGGACAACTTCACCTCAAACACCTCTACAGAGAGGTTCTGATCCATCTTAAGTTATGCTACCTACACTACACCTACAGGTCTTCAAGGGTGCAACGTTTTGGAACTGATCTAAAATGAACAAATTGAACACCAACGTCCACTTTGATCCACTCAAGTATAAAACATACTGACACACAGACCCCCCCAAGATCAATACAACAGGATCCCAGCCAGACCTGATTAGACTATTTGGATTACAAACAGCTGGTTTCAGCTCCTCAAACATAAGAATGTGGTGCTTTTCTCTATTATATCACTGTATATCAAATATCTTTGGATATATATATATATATATTGGACTAATGGCCAGAAAAAGAAGACATTTAAAGATGTCAACTTGGACTCTGACAGATAAATCAGTAACACTTCCTTTATGCATTTACTTTGAGTTTCTCAAGCTCTCCACATCTTTTATAACTGATCCACTACAGGAACAGGTGCCAAAAGCACAGTGGTGCTCAATGTCGACCCTGAGGTCTACAGTACGTTCTTTAATTTTATGTTTCCTAATCAACACCCGTAGGCACAACATATAATAAAAAGGTAATACCTAAATGTGCAGAGCATAATAAAGTTCTCACCTTGGAGCGGTTGGATTTGGGTGGTGTGGTTGGAGTCTCAGCCACACTGGTGCCGTCGCCGTCACCTTCACCCTGACCCTTGCTGAGCATGGCCAGCAGAGCGCGCAGCTGGGGCACCGTGATGGTGCTGTTGTCTCCATGACGGGCCAGCAGGTCCCGGAGCACGTGGGCAGGGGACTGCGCGTCACTCTGCTCCTGACCTGTCACTCGGCCCAACGGGCAGAGGAGCACAGACAGGACCAGAACAAGCATCAGCTGGGACTGGAGGAGGGTGATGGTCATAGTGGCACCGCCATGACGGGACCAGATACACATGGCTTCTTCACTGGCTGGAGGACGTTGATCTGTGAGCGGAGAGGAGGGACGAGAATAAGATCAATACTTAAAGCAAACTCTTAAACCTACGACAAAAAAAACATTTTAAACAATGCACTTTTTAACTGCAATGATTTTTACTGTTGGCTCTAAATGACAGAGACGTGTTATTGTTGTCACGATTGTTGTCTTATTTTAAGACTTATTTGTGCCACTTTGTTGGCACAAAGCACAGAGAGGGAACAGGAAAGCAGTCGGATAAACACAGACGCCAATCACAGACAATTATAGCACCAGACAACACACACACTCTGTCAGTGTAATAAACCAGTAAGGGAATACAGCAACAGGCCTACTATCAGTGCAGATACTGCTACTTCTTTTTTTACATTAAATCAGCTTATATTATAATGTCCTGACTGTTTTCCACCAATTGTGAAAGTGGGATTTAGTGAATGTTTTTCATCATTACCTAAAATTGACCCCGTTTTACACACGCGAGGATTACAAAAAATTCATATTTTAAATCAACCGGCGCGGGTGGAAAAAAAGTATGTCAGCATTTTAACTGCATAAAATCATAGTAAAAACACTTTTTCCAACCCCAACACAAACTTTCATATAAACACACCACAAGCGGGGCAGACCATCATGTTCCCGTCTCCTGCTCCAACACACAGAGCATTGATTCCTTCCAGCACACCCTGCAGGTCCACATTCACAGTGAATAAACAGACCCATTCATTTTGGTAAAGAAACCCTCACCTTTTCCTACAGAGCCTCAAATGATAGCCTGAGTCAGTCAGTCGGTCTGCCCCGAGGCTCCGAGCGTGCCGAGGAATGCCCACAGGTTTCCTGGGAGCAGAGATGCAGTCGGGGGAATAGCGAGCGGAGAAGGAGAAATGCCTGAAGAGAGCTGTGGGCTCCTCCGAAGTGCAGTAGACTGTGGAGGAGAGAGCGAGAGACAGATAAACCGAGGTTACGACTCACCGGTGAGGAAGAAAGAAGTAGGTAAAGCATAGAGGCAAAGAAAAAAGGCAGTGAAGAAGAAACGAAAGCAGTAATGGCAGCTGAAATCTTTCTGTGTTCGCTCTACCCATCGACTTGCCTTCTTCAAATTCCAATCTAAACAAAAACCCGACCACCGAGCCAAACCCACATCATTCCTTTTCTTAAACAGCAAGCAGCATTTCATGGACGGTTCTTATCCGGCTGTATAACGAGAAGGCCGTTCAGTTAGCCGGCAGTAGCTGTAACAGGAAGGAACACAGCACGCTCGCCGTCAGCCGGTACGATAACGTTTCTGGAGCCAAGAGCTTAGAAACTCAGATTGTGACCAGAAAACATATTGCCATAAAAACACCACAGGCCAGGAGACGCAGCCTCCTCCCTCTCTGTATATGTACTGCTGAGAACGTGGAGAGCAGAACTTCTGTCATCCATGCTCTGTCGACATCCCCCCCATGATTAAATACAACTTCTGTCTGTTTTCTCTTACTTCTAATTTGAGTTCAGTTGCCTCTCTCTCTCTGCTGAGGAGGCAAACTCCTCTTCAATAAGTCACCCCCTCCCCAATGAATTGTACCCTCTCTCTCCCAAATCTTCCTCCTATACTTTCTCTAATGAGGCCTTCTTCTAACGTAGGGGAAAAACAAGGTAGAGAAAGTAAGACAGAAATCCTTTATAAGTCTCTTTAGCTCCAATTTTTAACGCTCCGCAGCACGTCTCTCTTACACAATCCTTGTAGAAGCTGCAGGAGCTTTGAACCTTGTCCTCCTTACTGCTGGCTGCTATTGTTAGTGAAGCACAGGTTGAAGCCAGGAGCTTTGAACAGTGCTGCAACGATTAGCTGATTGACAGAAAGTGGATTCTGACAGTCAATTTGCTGCTTTTCTCGGTTTTGTGTAATTGTAAATTGAATATTATGGGGGATTTGAACCCGTTTGTCAGAACAAAACAGCAACTTTGAAAACGTCACATTCGGCTCTGGGAAAACATGACAGATGTTTTTCACTCTTTTTGGAATAATTAAAGAATTAGATAATAAAAAAATATCTTTAATGACAAGTATTGTTGTTGCAGCTCTTGTGCATAATATAGATCAAATCTTCCAATATAGTACACAACTCCATATTTCGATGTGCCCCAAAATTTTATTATTATTATTATATAATTTTAGTCACAATTTTAGAGGAAAATATCATTTCTGGATTTCATTTTCACTGAAAACTAAAATATAAAACCCCACAAATCATCGTAACTTCATCACATTCATGCAAACATCCTGAAAATGCAGCCTTTTTATGCTACTACCGAAGTCTATGGGACTCTTTACTTAAATAAAGGTTAGAACAAAAAGAGAATGTAAATCTCTATCATCTCAGTGTAGAAGACTGTTCTAGTGGTGCAGCTGTGCAGAAGTGGATAAACATACAACAATAAAAGGCCTTTCCCTCTTACAGGCAGGAGCATCCAGAGGTAAAGTGATCCCTCTCTCCACATTTATTTTTCATTAAGAGAGGCGAGGTGTGTGAGGAAATAGTCAAATAAAAGCAGCAGCAGATGTGAAACACACACAAAGAAACAGACAGTACCTGGATAAACATGTGCCTTTGTTTAAAAGGCAGAATACATGTGGCATTTGACTTAAGTGTCATGATTTAACCAACGGCTGACAACACCCAAAACAAAGACAATAAAAGGAGCGCAATCAATCTGCATTAGGAAATAACAGGGTTCATGGGAAATGTGGTCCAAAAACACTAACAATACCAGAGGGAACAAGCGAGAACAAAGTGTTACTCTGTTAAGATAACTTTGTGGCAGCCCTAATCTTGATCAGACATCTTGGGTACGCTGGCCATGGCCATCATGGGAATCATGATTGTTGTTATTAATACTGTTGCTGCGTCGCTTCTTTTTGTTTATTTATCTCTTTTCTTTTGTCATGCAGAACAACACGCTTAACATAGCATGCCTTTTTCACACAAACACCAGGTTTTCCATCAATAACTTACATTAGAATACTTTGCACAACTGTTTTCTCTTGTCAGCATGTTTGCATTTTTATCCCTTTATGTGGGGTTTATCATCATTTAGTTATAACAATTGCTGTTTGTGCAAATAATTGTATTTTCATAGAAATGTTCAATTTAAAATTAAGTTTTCAGTTGTTGATGTTGAAACATTTAAGGGATTCTTATAAATGCTTATTTTTTGGTTTTGTTATGCGTTTGCTAAAAATTTGACTTTATAAAGTTTCAAATAATGAAATCCAGCATGAAGCAAGATAAGCAGTGAGGGAGGCCAGCTGTTAAACTGCTGCCTGTCACCTTGCGTCCTCGGCTGTGATAATAACACAGGACTTAATACCGACACTAAATATACACATGCACTAATGTTCCTAAATAAGTCCTTCTCTTGCTCTGGAGAGCACACTGGTCCACAAACAGCTGAGCCACAATAAACACAGGCAGAGCAGAAGCCTTCTTCGCTATCTAGCAGCCCTTTGCCTTGGTCTCAGGGTGGCTATGGTCCAATCAAAACAATGCTTTTAAATGTCAGCGTGTCAGGTCGAGCCATGTCATGGCACACTCACAGAATCACCATGCCGGTTCCTGTGGTGTGTGCGCATTTTAGAGTCCAAGGCTTATTTGTAGCTGTGGAGATAAAGGGTGGTGGGAAGAGACCGGTGGTCTGCAGAGGAGACGCTGACGCGACAGTGAAGGCCTCTCTGCCAGGACGTAAAACATAGTTATACAAGAGAGCCCGGACGGGAAAATGTTCCCAAAAGGCAGGCTGCTGATTCTACACGCTCAGCCTTTCAAACCGGTCTCTGTTCAAGAAACCACAAACAAAATCGGCACAAAGCAACAAAATAAATAAAAGAATAATAACAGAGAAAGTGGTTAACACGTCTGGGAGTGAGAGCACATGTTGAGATCAGGCTTCATCAGGCAACCAGACTAACAGTGTTATCATCACTACCGTCGCTTCTCAGAGTTGACCCAAGTAAACGCAGCTCACTGAGAACTTTCCCTCGTCACAATCAACTTCACCAGATGACTCGGGTGATATAAAATGATTCGACTGGTCCCAAGGCTAACAGAGGCTTGCCAATTCAAACACTTTACTGTGAACGTGTGAATGATTAACATATATGGTGCGATAAACAACACGTATTTTTCGGAATTGGAAAAGTGTTGCTTTACTTAGCGCTGGTTATCAGCACACCATAGTTCTGTGAATGGAACAACGAACACAATCAAGGCAGTGAAAGTGCTGCTGCAAACTTTTTCCCACCCAAATCAAGTTTCGGCGTTCGGCGTGATAACGTGTAACGCCCCAGACAACCTCTGTTGGTCTCATTTAGACACTTGTTAGCGACCGCCTTTTCTAAAGACGCGTTAAAAATAAAAAATTCACGAGTGGGGTTATTTACTTGTATACTTTATGTCGTAGAACAAAAAATTGTTAAAATCTCTTGAGCTTGTAGCACAGTCCTCATTTCAGGCATCGAACCAAAAACCCATTCAAAAAACCAGTGAATATCTTAGCAAAGTGGAATTGCGGCTTGTGTATCATGATAAAGACTGCAGCTAAGGTTTATTTTCATTATCAATTCATCTGCAGGTTGTTTTCTGGATTTATTGATCAATCATTTGGTCTTTACAATATCCAAAAACTGTGAAAAATCCACAAGCTCTAAATAATTATTATACCGACATTCAGTCTGTAAATAATATTAAAGACAAAGACAAATTGTATGTATTCCACCCTAAAACCCAACAGGACTGCAGCACTGTCGCCTGCACACTATGGACCCATTCCACAGCAGACATGTTGACTTGAGCCAGAGCAGGAAGAACACAGGTGAAACTAATAACATTAGTTAAGTGTCTCAGTAAGACACAATACCAGAGCGCTGGCTGGAACTGGCTCTCCTAAATGGAAAGCAGCCATCATTAATGTTATTAATTCCACGTGTGCTTTTCCTGCTGGGAAAAGGGTTTACACACACACACACACACACACACACACTCTTCTTGTGTCTGTTTCAAAGACACAGTTCCTGCTAATTCTAAAAGCATTTAAAAGCATACAGTACCTTTTATGAATGGACACACACGCTAGTTCCTTAGTGCAAAGCAGTTTGGTCCTCAAAGTGGACGCTGGCTCGTCCGCTCACGTCCGCACGCTCTACCGTTTCATCCCTGACCACTTTATATACTGCTGGAGCGAAGGGCAGGTTAAGCTGCGCATCGACTCATCAACCTTTACCCAAGGCCCATAATTATGGTCTGGCTCAGTTCTCGGGCTGATATCATCAACCAGCACTGTCATTAGATGAGATAGTGATGGCTGCAGGCAAGATGTTGGTTCACTGAACGCATGGCTTATGTCCTGCACTCATCCTGGGTGTACAACAAAAAGTCACTCACCATAAAATGAAAGGGTTCAGACATGACTTGGTGTGGCTCAACCCCCTCATTTCTCACCCAGAGGCCAACTTAGAGGTCAGAGATCGAGAAGTAGGAAGCCACAGAGCACATCCACTTCATTCTCGCACTTTAGCACAATTATGTGTGTGTCTGTCACTAATTTGATCCATTTTAAGACATTCAACGCGGTTACTGAGCATTACATTTCAATGCTGTACATTTGACTTAACTAACTACATTTATCTAACAGCTGCAGTTCGCAGAATATTATATTACAATCAAAACATATGATAAGCTCTGGAAATATATTAACATGTCAACATATTATTTTGAGTAGGTAGAACACGTATTGCCTTAAAGAAAACTCTTAATAATGAATACATAGCTGTATGAGGAACATTTTGAAGGTTAAACATCGATTTTTTTAGGCATGCATTTAGGCTTTTCCATGTCTTTAAACCAACTAAATAAAAGAAATCTCTGCAAAAACAAAGGTTTATAATAAAACTAGGCTTCTTGTATAGAATTAAAGTGTCTGTTTTCTTCCAAGCGTGAAAACGACAGTGCAGTCAACTTTCAGGTGTGTCTTTTATCCTAAATGACAAATGTAATACTCATCATTCTCTGTATCACACGGTTGAATGGACTTCCATCTCGTGTTATTCATTTATAAAACTTTACTGTTGAAGCTACCTCACATCTTTCATCTCACTAAAATCTTGTAACTTCAGTACACAATCCAGTAACTACTTCACTTTAGATACTCCTCATGCACTGGTTTCAAGTGTTATGCACCTTTTAAATACAATGATCTACAAACTGCCCTCCCTTAATGATTTTAAAGCTTTACCATCTTGTGTTTCTTGTTCTCGGGTCTCTCTAGGGAAAGAGACCTTAATCTCTATGAGACTGCCTCATTAAATGTAAGATTGTGGTGTCAAAATTGACCAGCTGGTTCAAAAGTATTCCTTGTATTACACAAGTTACTGACAGGAAAGTGTGATGACTGTCACATCCTCTCTTGCACTTGAATTTAAAGCTAGAAAAGAGTGTTTCTATCGGATTAATTTAAGGTGGATTTATATTTATGCTGACTATTGCAGAATCAGAATGATTTTAAAGAGGAAAGAGGAGAACAGCACACATTTAGGTCATAGTATGCTTATGACTGGAGGATTGCTCATTGGCTGATTTGTACAGTTTCCCCATCTCTTGCACGAACCCACGTTTACACACGCGCACACGCACACACACACACACACACACACACACACACACACACACACACACACACACACACACACACAGCTCTGTTTCTGAGTCTCTGCGAAATGATGGAAACGATTAAATAAACAAGTCAACGGGTCACTGAGCATTTAGTCTAAGGTGATTTAGCTAACATTAGGTTAGCTTCTTTATAGCAAATTCAACTGCGGTGCCGTGCCAGTAAGCTAACCAGGAGACGAGACACGAGAAACGTGTGTAAATAAATGTCTTCACGGTTAATTACGAGCCGGTTTCAGAAGCTGGCTAATGTAGAGGCAGGTACATTAGCCAGCTTCTGATTAGCCTTGACAGCTAGCTTACCCGGTGATGCTGTTGGGGGCAGAAAAGCAGCCTTGACGCCGACTCCTCTCAACAACAGTGTCCCCCTCGGCTCTGACAGACTGGATAATTCACACTTAGGGAGGTTTTTTTTTTTTTCCGCTGTCGTCCTCCCATTCAAACAAACCTCACAGAATCAGCGCGTGGAGGATGTGGTGGGGGGGTAATTTTCATTAGTGACGTCGACAGTTTGACCTTTTCAAAATGGCCGTGTCTCCCTCATGCGGTCGACATCCGGTACTGCAAGACAAGGCATTATATATTACTATTATAGAGCTCATCTGAATCCAAGTAGGTTTTCACATACAAATGAAATTGCTTTGGTGCATAGGTGCATACAAAAGCATAAATATATACAGAACATTTTAAATAAACCCACTAAAATAGAACTGTCCAATAATAAAAATGAAAAAGAGCTGTACATTTTATGCAGAATGTGCAATAAGAACTGAGAATGTGCAAAAGTTCCCAGTATGTAGTATAATATCCCAGTGGAAACTGAGCACATTTACGATTTTTTTCTTCACTCTGTACTTCTACACCATTCATCCACTCCGGGTGACTGATAAATGAAGTAGGTAATGGTCACAATGTTAACAAATTAGTGGGCTCGTCCGGGATTTGAACCCGAATCTCGCACCCAAAGCGAGAATCATACCCCTAGACCAACGAGCCTTATATTATGGTCAATCCTACGTACTGCAACAAGTGACACTCGTTTATGGCATCGACAGCATTGACTATACATATACTAATATAATACATATACATATTGAATATATATTGGATATACATTAAGTGTGTGGTTTTGTACAGTACATGCATATATAAATGTTTTCATACAGTATATACAGCGTACAGATTAACAGATACAGTTAAGAATGACATGCCAATGTTAAATCAGTATAAATTATAAACTGTAAAAATATACGTTATTATTATAAAGTGTAAAGTATATGTACATTAGTAAGTGGTTGTTTTAGCGTTACAAACATGTTTTTATGATTACACCCCAAATCAACAGCTGAATAATTATTTAGCTCCAATTTCCACATCATCAAAGCAAAACTAAGAGTATCAGCCAATCAGAGGGTTCGCTGATGATGACCGCTGGCGTGACGTTTCGTTAGGCGGAAGTTGTTTTGATTGCGGAAGTGTAACGTTACAGACGCTATAGGCGCAGCCCACTGTGGTGTCTAAATTGATCGTATTTTGATCTATCTGTATGTAGGCCTCTGGGAGCTTCAGTTTAAAGCTCGATCAGGTAAGAATGGAGATAAAGTTCCTCGGTGGCTGCGAGCTGTTTAAGCGTTTAAAACTCCTACTGTAAACATCCCTAGCTTTTGCTATGCAAGCTAAGTTAGCGCGGCTAACGCGATGTTGTTCAGGAACATTTATCACTTTAGTGACAGGGCTAGCGAGATATCAAGAGCCCGTGGAGGGAAAAACGTTTTTTTATGACACCAGAGCATGTCAATAGAGCAGGAGATTTATTAATGATGTGAAAGTTACGTTGTTACACTCAGTAGTTGAGCTAAAAAGGCCCACAGTTTCGCATTCTGGATCTTTTCTTAGTGACAGACCGCTGAAGGTTCGTTGGTTTTCAAGGTAATTCTGACACGACATTTCCCAGCTTACTACTATCTGATTATAAAGACTATAAAAAGTGTAAATGTACAGTAAATATGGTTATAATAATAAAAAATATATTTTTTGTTTGCAATTGATCAAATTGGCAGTGATGGAAGAGCCTTAACTTCATTAATACTGTAAATACTCTGCTATAAGTTAAGGTCTTTATTGTACTTTATTAAAAGTATAGATGTATTACCAACAACATGTACTTAAAATATATTATAATAACTTCTAATAAGTAGCACAGTCTCCCTCTAAAATGTAGTGGAGTATAAAGTACCATAAAATGGAGACACTCATGTAAAGTACATCAACATATTACTAATATACTCAGTGATTGAGCTAAACTGTTAACAATGGGTCCTCTCTTCTTGACATACAGCTTGCCAAGAAGCCACCAAAGGCAGGATCAATACAAACCACCTGACTGTTAGTCAGCATGCTGATGATGCGCCCTCACGTTTGTCTTCATTTGATCAATAAAGAGTAGAAAACCTCAAGTCATACCAAGTGGACCCTCCCAGCAGAGTCATTGCTTTCTTTCTAAATATACTCAGCCAGTGATTTTCAGACTGAGCTGTGGCCTCAGTACAGGGTGTGAAGAGAGACACTGCCTCTTTGTGCTAGTTTAAGCAGGATATTGTGGGGTCTTGCCCACTTAATGAGCTGATTTGCCCTAAACATACATGCATGCTTAAGAATTAATAAAGAAGTCTTTAGATCATCATATTATACATTAAGTTTGAATATTTCATCATGATTTGTCAGCAATATAATTGTGATTTCAACATAAAGCTGGAAACATCCTTGTTTAATAAAATTGTCTATTAACTTCTAATAAAGCATTTGTTAAAGACCCTTGAGGACTGGAGTGCTGGCTCATTCATACATCCTTGCTTGTTTTGGTATTTGTGGGTGAAATGAGCTCAGCAGCAGTCCTGATGAATGGAAACGCAAGCTGTCTTTATTCAAAGGAACCACGATTCTCTTAAAGAGTTATCACCAAAGTACTGTACGTTGGGCACTGTGGCTTACACTAATGAAACACATTGAAAATGGAAGAAAAGTGTTTGTCAGACCAGTGTTATAAACACATCAACTGTAAGACAAAGGGGCATTTTCTCGTGTAACTATCCAGATAGACTTTCAGCAGATATGCTGCTTAAACTGTATCACTCTCGAATGATATGTTTCAATGAAAACAGTTTAAATCATTTTTGTTTATGTGCTCAGAGCGGGCCATTTAAATTCATTTCACCTCCATTGTTTTGGGTTGGTGGCAGAAGATTTAGAGACAGATCGCTGAATGTCTCTATGTGCATGGCTCAGTACTAAAAAACAAACAAAACAGATCCTTATTATCATGAAGTTATCAAAACCTACTGTAGGGGATTCTTTTAAGTAATTATTAAATCAAAAATGCCAAATAAAGTGTTCAAAAAGTCATTTTGCTTCAGGTTGATCACCACAGTGTTACACTGCAGTCTGCCCTCAGTACTGTATCAACTCTCCTCATTGTTCCAGGTTGAGCTATCATAATGGCGGACCACACTGACGTCAGCCTGCAGCCGGAGGAGCGAGTCCGGGCTCTGACCAAGAAGGGAAGCTCGGTGGAAGTTAATGACGACGTGCCCCCGCGCCGCTACTTCCGCTCCGGCATGGAGATGATCCGCATGGCTCACATCTACACGGAGGAGGGCAACATCGAGCATGCCTTCGTCCTTTACAACAAATATATCACGTAAGTGTTTACAGTGATGGGCTGCACTGACTTGTGCTGTCGATCAGCTTGTCATGAACTTTCATTGGTTTTAATTGTAATAATGTAATAATCAACTTAATTATTAGGCCATTGTTTTGAACAAACTTTCTTAGTGCAGATATTCATCAGTTCATAACAAGATATTTTCTTTTCACGAAGGCTCTTTATAGAAAAACTTCCCAAGCATCGAGATTACAAGACCGCTAACATTCCCGAGAAGAAGGACACACTAAAGGTACACGTACACTGTTTATACTGTCCCATATAATTGTTTTTAAAGAAATGTTCAAATGTAGCATTTTTAAAATCCTTTTTCTTTCTTCTACAGAAACTGAAGGATGTCGCATTTCCTCAAGCAGAGGTCCTGAAAAAAGCTCTTTTGAGGAGATTTGATCACGAGTATGCACAGTATCTTGTCAAAAAGGTAAACTTTCTGTCAGTTCCTGACACGCTCACATGTCTCCTGTATTCATTGCATTTTTTATTTATGCATTTCTACACATTAAGAAACATTTAAATAAAGACATCAGCGATTGAAACCGATATTGAGCCAAAATTAGCTTAAACCTTACAATAATTATTCTGCAACCCAACTGCTGTTGTAGGAGACAACAAAGTCAACATAGACAAAATAAAGAAACTCAGACCTTGCGTGTGATGTGTTTGCTGTCTGCTCAGAAAGCGGAGGAGGAGGTGTTGGCGCAGGAGCAGTCCAAGCAGCGGGCGCTGGACGCGGAGCGGGAGCGCGTGGCGGAGATGCAGCGGCGGCAGCGGGAGCAGGAGCAGTTCAGTGCCTTTGAGGAGATGATCCGCCGCCAGGAGCTGGAGAAGGAACGCCAGCGCGTGCTCCTGGAGTACGCCAAGCCCGCCACGCCTTCCCCTGACACGCCACTCCTTCCAGGCATCCAGGGCCCCTCGCAGATCCCCCCCACCGCCCCTCAGAGCCCAGGGGACCTGTCCAATCACCAACACAACAACCCTCCCGCAACCATTGGCACACCTGCCACCGGCCTGCCCACCTTTGACCGGTCGCTCAAGCCCGGGACTCTGGTGAGCCCAGGGAACAACAGTGAGTTAATCTTCTCCTGACACGAGGGGCTGGCCTTCAGGGGATTTAGATACTGCCCTGCTCCTGATTGAAAGTATTTATTGTTGTGAGCTGATTTCTTTCCCCCTGACCGACTTCATTAACAACATGCCATGTTTCATGACTTCACCAGATTCGATCTTTTGCGTTCAGCTTTTGTCCGTTGCTCTACATGGTGTTTTGCAGATACAATGGTGGATGCCCTCCGGCAGTTGGCTGTTCCCGCTGAGCTGTGCCAGAGCTTTCTGAGGTTGGCCGCGGCCAACACGAGCCGAGCCGTAGAAACTTGTGGCATCCTGTGTGGCAAACTGGTAAGACTCTGGAACAGAGCGTCCATGTGGAACCAGTAGTCCTGACAGATCTGTCGCTGGAAGCACAACATTTTATATGAAGGAGACGTAATAAATGTTGTCCTTAACTTGGAGTCTTAATCTTCAGTGAAACTACAATTTGGCATTATTGAAGTTCCCTGTTCCAGTGTTGATAATAAAAAACACCCTAGCTGTTTGGGATGTTTTTTGTTCGTATTTAACGGGGTATGAATGTGGAAGGAACTTGGATTTTTAGATTTTAAATGAATCTTGAGACATCAGCTGACCTCCCACCCCAGAGGGGTAGAACACAATCTGATGCTGCTCTCGCTTTCCCACATCTGCTGTGGCTTTTGTTTGAATAATATTGTTTGCTGGTCGGGTTATTTCACTTTTTGTATGAGCATGACTGACCCGCAGGTGCTCTGTTAATGTTGTTCAGACAGAGTGGTTGGATTTGTATAAATGAAAGGAACAGATTAATGTGACGAACGCTCTTGTGTTTGGTCCAGACCAGAAACGCGTTTACTGTGACCCACGTCATCGTACCAAAGCAGTGCGGTGGACCGGACTATTGTGACACGGAAAATGAGGAGGAACTCTTCCTCATGCAGGACCAGTACGATCTCATCACCCTGGGCTGGATACATGTGAGTAAAGATGGCCATAACCTTCCCACAGTGTGTAAACTACTAGATCAGCAACCAAATGGCTGCTCTCAGGAGTAAATGCTAATGCTGCTGCACCATGAGGGAACAATTCACTCAAAAACACAAGATGCAACGAATCCCGTCTTCTTGTGTCTGGTGTATTTCTCACATTCCCGCTGCCACAGTGGAATTCGATTGGAGAAACTTTCCCAGAGATCAAAAACATAAACCGATAACGTGGTACAGAAAGATGATATGTTGTGTTTTATCAAAATATGGACCTCGTAGGGATTTCGTGAGAAATGTGACTTAAATCAATATCACGATATTAAGAGGCATGTTGTTTTTGATATTGATATAAATCACCATGTGGGGAAAGTGTGCAAACTTACGTTACTATATAATCAAAGTGATATATTGTACTTTATATACTCAATATTTATTTAGACAAAACTTTGAACTCCAACAGAACGTTGTACAATTATAACGCGATATAGTACCGTTGTTATGATTCAACCACTAAAGTTAATATACAATAATACTGATCTACTAACTATTACCCAGTCCCAGTAACCACAGGGGTTGACTGACTAATACTTTTATAATATCAAATTAATGAATTTTCCACTGGTTGAACTTTTGATCTGCACAAGTTCTTATTTTCATTAGAGCTCTTAAGTACCTCCAGTATAGCAATGTCATAGAAGTGGTGTTAGTAAATCATACTGTAGGCTGCGTTAGACAGAACACTGACAGACAGAAGAAAAACTATATTGTTCAATTCAATTCAATTTTATTTATACAGCACATCATAAAGTTATCTCAGGGCACTTTTTCATACAGAGCAGGTCGAGACCAACTCTTATATGTACAAATAGTCCCACCATGAGCAGCACTAGGCGGCAGAGGCAAGAAAACCCCTTTTTAACAGGTAGAAACCTGGAGCAGGAGCAGGCTGTAGGTGGGCGGTCATCTGCCTCGACTCTTTATGCTCACAAGAAGACAACGACGTCATAGTGATTTGTCATAAACAGCTGATCATGTTTTTGTCCAGCCTCCAGGAAGTGCGCCAGGCAGTTGGACGTAGTGGCCAAACCTCATAACTTCTTTTTCCCATGGACTTATCCATATACACTTCTCTTCACCTTTTATATCCCTGTTTTTGTCCAGTTTGTGCACTGGGAACCAGCTGACCGTGTAAACTGACGTCTGTCCGCTGTGTTTCCTCAGACTCACCCAACACAGACGGCCTTCCTGTCCAGCGTCGACCTGCACACGCACTGCTCCTACCAGATGATGCTGCCGGAGGCCATCGCCATCGTCTGCTCGCCAAAGTTCAACGAGTGAGCCGAACCTTTTGTCCCCAACTACTGGAATCGAGGGGTTAATTGATGTTTAGCTTCGTTCCCATGGTTACGTGTGTTTGTCAGCGTGCCGGCAGTGTGTTTCTATGCTAAAGTGTGGCTTTGTGATTGTGTTTCAGAATCGGTTACTTCAGGTTGACGGATCGAGGCACAGAGGAGATCTCCACATGCAAACAGAAAGGCTTCCACCCTCACATCAAAGACCCCCCTCTGTTTACAGTGAGTGTGCCTCTACTGTCAAGAAAACAATTCTGAGACAAGGGAAGCAGAACTGAACCAGGACTTTTATCTTATTTAACGGGTCTGATCTTCTTCCAAATCACAAATAAATATCCTTTGTCATGTACCTCTAGTGGTTTCTATCCAGGTCCAGGTTTTGAGATATCGTGTTTTCAAAAGGTCAACATTAACACCTCTTTTCAAACACGAATCAATCTGTCAAAATGTATTTTTAAAGACAAATCAAATGCAATTCAAAGTGCTTTAAAAATGGATTTAGAGACTAATGCACATCAAAACCACTGATAAAAGACAATACAAGCAAATAACAATACAGAATAAAATGAAATAATGCCAAACAAAATAAACAGATTATAGCAAAATACTCAAATGTTACTAAAATAAAGATGAATATTGATGAAAGTAAATAAAATAAGTATAAATAGTAAATCCACACTCCACACCATGTGAGACGGACGGACGGATGAACTTTATTGATCCCATGAGAGAAGAAGTTTGACTCTAACTCAAGTCTCTCTCCTTTCCAGCACGCGGGACACGTCACCATCACCGATGACACCGTCTCCATGATGGATTTGCGGTGATTTGTTCTTTTCCACCTGAACACTCAGACCTCAGTCCTGCAGACGTTGTCCTGGAGAAAACGCTACACTTTTAGGACGGTACTGGGAGTTTACCTTGCATATGGACTTCAGATGTTCTCAGAGGGAACGACGTTGTGAAGCCTCATGTTATTGCACTTTCTAAACAAACATGGACCGGCAGACCTCTGGCTCTTCAACCCTTCTGTTTTTGTCACTGTGTCCTCTTAAGTCCCTTACTTTTGTTTTTGCCATTAATAAAAATGCGTGTTTGTCAGTGTCTGCTGGTGACCCCACCTTTGTTTCACAGTTGTCATCAACGTTTGGTTCTGCCCCGCAGATAAAGTGCCACGGACGAGAACATTCAAATGTGTTGAGTTGTTGGTTGTGCAGCATGAAGTTCAGTGTGACGCCTGCAGTCTGTAATGGTGTCTTTGTCCTTTTGACTCGGTGTGATTCCTTCACAAGCTGTTGAAGAGAGTGATGAGAGAAAGGAGCCAGTTGGATCTCAGGTATGCAGGCAGTGTTGCTGTTGCTGCTCTGTATTATATTTTTATACACCAGCACCATCCACCACCACCTCCACAGTATCCGTTATCTATAAAGGTTTCATTCCTGCTCATGATGGATCCACCTTTTTCATGTTATTTCCTTATTCTTTCTTTGTGTTTTGGGGGAAAAGGTTCAGTAGCACCTGTATCATGTGTCCAAGCGTGCAACAGACAGTCTGAATGTAACTTCTACACACTACAACACTCCCTTCTCTTGTTAGAAGAAGTAAATGATTAGCCATAAGTACGATCCCTTAAATCAATTAAATGCCAAGATAAATGAACCTCATTGTAGATTAATTTCTTCTGTGTTGTGTTTTCCAGGTAGGTACATGCTACACATTTAAAGCATAGTTACACAGTAAGAAAATATATTTTTTGTGCTTGAGATTACATCTGAGAGAAATAACAGACACCAAGTATAAACATTTCAACTAAATATAATGGGAGTACTATGCACCCAGTATAGAAATCGGGGTGAAAGTGGATTTAATAATGTGTAATGTGCATACTTGCAAATAACAAGAGAGAAGGCTAAAGGTGTGCATTATCAAGCAAACTAATCTATCATCTACAGATGATCTAAGAAAATATTTGCAGAGATTCTTCCTTCCTTCACAGATAATACATGAACATGTAATAAGATTGTTTTTATGATTGACTGTGATCATCAGTCACGTATTGCAGGTAGAAGGAAGTTAAGAACATGAAGACTAACAGCTGCGAAAGTTATTATGAGTGAAAGAGCATTGGAAGATGGAGGTAATGGGAGGCAGTAAACCGGTTTGGGGGTCTGGCTGGAGAGGAAAGCACTCAATTTCAGGGAATCTGTCCAATAAACTATTGGAGCATGTCTGGACATGTATTCACTAGGATTTAGAACATTTTGTAGTTTTGTTTGACAGTGTTGTTAACTCGAGATTTGGGGGTTTGCTTTGAAAAGAAAAGTGACAAAATGTATTAATTTCCATTTATTATTTTATCTTTAGAAAGTATGAAATAAAAAAAATTAAAAGCAGGGCAACACAAGAAATCTGTTGTTCCTTTTAATTTTGAACCGCTGGCTCCTTGCATACCTGTTCCAGCGTGAAAGTGTTGAATCAAAATAATTAATATGTAATAAACTCTTCTATTACACAATAATGTTTGCTAAAAGAAAATCAAAGTTGAAAATGTTTTTATCTGTTCTACCAGTGGGTGGCGGCAGAGTGCCGTCGTTATAAGTGGTATTCCTTTAATGACGACGATGACGACGTCGACGACGAAGAACGTAAACAGGAAGTCAGAAGTCGTTTAGGTTGTGCGTTTGTGCGTTTGTGTCGGCAAAGTCTGCCTTTTTTCCCCCGTTAATAATCTTTAAGACCTACTCAAAAACTCAAAATGGGGAAGCGACAGCACCAAAAAGACAAAATGTAAGTATCAAAGTTATCCCGAACAATAACGTTAAACCACATCACTGAAACGTGCTTGTTGTTGTTAGCTTAGCTAGCTAATATAGTTTGCTAACGAGCTAGCTAGCTAACTAAAAGTAACGTATTAATGGCATTACTTTAGGTTTAATTAAGTTTAGTTAAGTTTGCTTCGTTTTCTTTCCTCGCATTTATGTGTGTTTTATCCTCCTTACAGGTACATCACCAGTTCAGAGTACACAAACTTTTATGGAGGAAAGCGAGCAGGTGAGTTGTATTTTAATGTACATTTCTCTTCTGTTCACACATTCTCATATAAAAACGTTACCTGGTTAAAACAAACTTTACATATATACATAAATAAATCTATGAAGTTACCGTTCGGTTAGTATATGCTTGTTATGTTGTTATGCTAATGTAGTCTACAACAAGCCCTACCTTAATGAATTTTATAGGGTTCAGTTTTTGTTGAAACTATTTTAGAGAGGCATTAATTCATCTTCACAATAATGTTTTGGAGCCTGTAGTTTGTGGTGCTGGTGGATTTAATAGAAGCTAATAAAACTATTTTCATATCCACAATTCCACCTGTCTTTGACAACACAATACTGTGTGATTTATCTGTTCACAGACCAGCTCTTAAAACTGCCTTTTAAAAATCCAGTGGATGTAAGAAAGTAATGCCATTAGATGTTTTGTTTAAGTTTTGCTTTATGTTTTTACTTTTCAGAAATCCCACAGTCAGACTTCAGACGACTTCCATTTGACCACTGCAGGTAAGAATAGACTAGGGAAACATACATTAGATCTGTCTTAGTTTTGTCTAAGTTAGTATTCTGCACGTTTGCTATTAGACCACTAACAAATTCTGGCCATGCTGATCGAGGATACTTGACAGCAATATTATTACACATAGAAAATCTGTGCAGTCACATCATTGAATCTGGCTGGACTGTAATTTGTACACCATTTGTCTCATTTTGACTAAACTCTTTTCTCTGAAATTTTCAGCTTGTCTCTTCAGCCATTTGAGTATCCCGTCTGTACTGGGGAGGGTGTCGTCTTTGACCTGCTGTAAGTAGATTATGCTAATAAAAAGAAAAAACACACTGACTATAAGTGACCTGTAGTGACCTGTCATTGGGTGTTTATGCAATACCCATGCAGGCTAGTAGACAAACAGGTAAAATGTTGCTTTGCCCTGCTAGTGGAGGGATGTTAAGGATGACTTGGATGGTTGGCCTATTGCACGAGTTTTCTGTCAACAAAACAGTAGTTCAGGTTCAGATACCACTGCAACTGTTGATACATGGAGCTCCTAGTAATCCTGCATCAAGCCTTGTGTTTTTACTGTTGGTGTCATGCTGAGCACAATAGGAAAGCACATTGTCTGAGGCCAGCGTGGATGAGGATGTTTGATGTTGGAAATGTACTGCAGCTCATATGTATTGTGGTGTCTTAAGGTTTGGCTTTAAGTAAAAATCTCTTCCTCTCTTCCTTTTTGCTTCAGGAGCATCGTCCCATGGATCAAGAAGTATGGTACTGATCCGGCCTCTGGGGAGGTGAGAAAGAAACAACAGACTGCTCCCCCGTTATCTTCTTGGTGGTTAAATTATTAACCTGTGTGTTTTAGTTTAGTACGTTCATTTTACAGTAATCGTGAACATAAAAGATTAATCTCATACAAACAGCAGAGATGTATTGTGCACATTAAGCTACTTTTCATCTGCACTTGTTGTGCACCCTTAATGTTGATTCAGAGTTGTGCTGAAACAATTAGTCATATGAATGGAAAAGTAATCAACAGCAATTTTAATAATTAAGTGATTTATCAAGCAAAAACTGCAAAACACTGTGGTTCCAGCCTCTCAAATGTGAGGGTTTTCTGCTGATCATTGTAAATTAATTTGTCTCTGGGTTTCGGTCTGTTGATCAAACAAAACAAGACGATTGAACACAGGGAAGTTTAAAATGAGCATTTTTCCTTATTTTCTGACATTTTAGAGACTGAACAATGAACAGATTCACTGAAAGATTTGATAATAATATTAATACTTCTGCAATTGTCATATGTTTGCCAAAATGTAATGACCCATTCAATGTATCTATCAAAACACCAATTTTAAGAGGCCTCACAATATTTACTATTTACTACAAGTTTCGTTATGAGGTGTTCAGGTGAAGAACTTGTATCCAATGCTGTATTTCGTTTTTGACGACATTATTTTTATGATCGCCCACGAACACCTCCGCCTTTCTTCTTTCCCGCAGAAACTGGAAGCAAAGTCCCTCATCAAACTTAACATTGCCAAGAACAACGATGGTAAATATGCATGTATTCAATGTACTTTAACCGTAAAAGACTTGCATAGATGATTCGAATCAGCAAAATCATCTGGTAGTTAAGAATAAAAAGGTTAAATCCACACCTCTCTCACTGCACTGCTGTGTGTGAGGGCAGCTTGGGAAATAACATGCGAGTGTTAGAGGGTCATTTTGGAGGATAAGATCAAATTAAAGCACATGAAGGAGGAAGATGTGTGAGATGATATGATAATGATAATAATGAGGTACTTCTTGACTTCTGGAGGAGAGGAGTTTTTATCCTGTGGCAGCAGATTGAGAGTGACTCTTCTTGCTACTAATGTTTTTTTTTTTATGTTCTCCATTTTGTCGCAGGAAAGTATCACTGCCCTGTTCTGTACAACGTCTTCACAAATAATTCTCACATTGTTGCCAACAAGGTCACCGGCAACGTTTTTTCTTACGAGGTGGGTGAACTCGCACACTTTGCCTGCATTGATCCTCGTACAGAAGGCAGATGTTCAGCACAACACACTTGTTCTGTGTTACATATTTTCCAACCAAATGGGGACTACACACCATACAGAACAAGTTCCTCTGCTTTCACAGATACGTTTGACAAAGTGGAATCCACCAGTTTTTTTTTATATATTCTTTTTAATATTTCTGTTTCCACCAGGCTGTTGAGCAACTCAACATTAAGACCAAAAGTTTTAAAGATCTGTTGACAGACGAACCCTTTACCAGAAAGGACATTATAGTACTTCAGGTGGGTTGTTGTCCTGCGTGGTTTTGCAAAGTTGAAAGTACGTAATTTCCGGAAAAGTCACCTTTTTTAATCTGATGGTGAAAATGTTTTTGTTTTGTCTTTTTAGGACCCCACAAACCTGGATAAATTCAATGTTTCCAACTTCTTCCATGTAAAAAACAACCTGAAGGTGTTGGATCCAGGTGGGCTATCAAACATTTGTAAATTTAACTAATTGTGATGGAAATATTGTTCAAGTCAAGTCTTGTGGGAACATGAAAGTGCGTTAGTTAAATCATTTCCTTCCTCCTGCTCTTGTTTCCCTCGCACGGTTCAGAGGAGGAAAAGGCCAAGCTGCTACCAGGGTACCACCTGAAGACCACCAATCTTGAGACCAGGGAGACCTTAGCTGAGTTGTACAAAGACTACAAGGGGGACCAGCTCCTGGCTTCCACTATGAAGGAGCCAGAGGCCAAGAAGACAGACAAACTAAACGCTGTAAGCAAAACACTGCCATGCTAAAG
>JAVQJD010101958.1:0-14151 GCA_036023655.1 Nannoperca australis | reverse complement strand
GTGTGTGTGTGTGTGTGTGTGTGTGTGTGTGTGTGTGTGTGTGTGTGTGTGTGTGTGTGTGTGTGTGTGTGTGTGTGTGTGTGTGTGTGTCTTAATGAGGCTAGATGGCACGTCTTGGTTGTACAGTGCCAGAAATAAACCAGAATTGTAATGTTGAACTTGTTTCCATTTTCTAGGCACAATTAACCCGCCTTCATTTAGGAGCACATGGCTGCACACGCTGACACAACCCCAGTAATGACATGCTAACTTACACACACTCACAATCACAGAAATGTGTTAGTCGCACACAGAAACACACGCAGCTCTCTCTCCCTTCCCTTTTCTCTCTTCCAGGGAACGCCTGTTGCTATTTTTAAATGCACCGTGGAGCCGCTTTGGAGGCGAGTTTGTGCCGCACATTCAGTCATGTGCCCTGTCAGAACAGAGCGGCAGAGAAACCTGCAGCAGCGGTTGAGAGCAGACTGCAGATAACAGGACGTTTTGGCCTGATGCCCTGACACACAACATCCCCGCAGTGTCAACATCTGTGTGCACATTTGAATGCGTGGTGGGGTTTTGTATTTTGTGTTTCATGCAGAAATTTGCAGAAACGCAGAAACTCACCAAACAGCCCTTCATTTCTCATCAACAGATTTAGCCACTGCGCAACCAACGTGTGTGACATACTGAATAAAGGTGACACAGCAGAAAAGGTTTTGGTGTTGAGATTTAAATTATGATAACTAGACTCAGAAACATTGCATGTTCAAACCATACAGACATTTCTTTCTCACAAATGTATTTTGTTCATTTCAACCTATCTAACAGATGCATATTTAATTCATATATTTAGAAATTGTGACATTCCTAAAAATCTCATACAAGTCAGCTTGTTTTCAGAGAGAGCGGCTTCAGCAGAAACAAAAGAGAAAAGAAAACTCCAAGAGTTTGTAAAGGGGGGAAACTTAGAAAGACTTGTCAGATGAGTGGGCAGTATTGATTGGTTTTAATACAGTCTATAATCTGGTTTCAGATCTGGAGATGAGTCAAATGTGCCCTTGTAGACTACAGCTGATAAACCCTCGAGTCATTATTGTACATTTTCTATGTAGTGGTTTTATTTATTTTTTTCTGTATATATCTGCTCTTGTTGGCACCCATGCACCAAAACAAATTCCTTGTATGTGTAAACCTACTTGGCAATAAATCTGGTTCTGATTCTGATTCTGAAGCTGTGAGGCGGAAAGAGCCACACTGTATGGTCCACACACCTTCCCCTGAAGAAGCAAATATGGAAAACATGAATCTATTCATTCCCTTTTGTCTTTTCTGCAGCCACATTGCAGTGCATGTTTTCGCAGTAGCTATCAGTGTTCTCTAAAGCCTTCCTGTCAGCAGAACAGTTAACCACAAGATTTATCTGCAGGAGCAGGCTCTAACCATCAAGCACAACTCTTATCAGCAGCCACTGTTCTCTGCGACCCCACAGCCTTGAGCATCACCAAGACAGACGCGAGACAGAACACTTATCCATCTGCAAAGGTTGATGGCAGCTATTTGGTTTCATCAAACCAACATCAGCCTGCCTCGAAACAGGAAGCTGTGTGTGGTATCAGAAAGCATCTTCACACTGTGATTGTGTTGATGTTTTAAGCTCTTGGGTAATTGCACACATGATGATACGTGTTTGGAGAGTTTTGCCCTATAATGAACCCTTTGACATTTGAAAGGTGATCAAGAGGATGAAAAACAAGCAGCAGTCCAACGGGAGAGCTAATATATCTATCTTTCTAATTACTGGTACTATATAATATACTTTTTGGGCTTGAACGTGAGATGTGGAAGCCAGAAATTCCATTCATCATTTCAAAACTAGTGCTGATTTTACAGAAATTCACAGAATGAGTGTTCAAGATGTTTCCCATGTTGATCTCTAAACCTTAGCTGCAGCTGCTTCGCCTCCACATATTGCCACTGTAACACAAATCTGTCCAATTTGTAATGTTTTGCAAGGCAAACATCAAAGTCTGTTTTACGGCACATCTCTCATGTAGCAACAGGGAAATGTTTAGAACGTTTCCAAAACCTTCAGTGTTGCCTGAGAGTGTCTGACCTAAACCCTTCTCTGCTGTAAAAGAACCCTTTCCTTGTTACATCCCGCCACATCTTCCTGCGCGCAATAAAAGAAATCATCCGCCATTCCCCTTCTTTTTTCCTCTGTAAAAATTGTAATCCGTCCCTGAGATTTTCTAAAGCCAATCACGACTGATGAATCACTCTCTCCAATGTGTCAGAGATCTTTCTTGTTTTGTTTCTGTGCATCTCCCTCCTGTACATCGTTCTCTTTCTAACAATGGAGCAGACTCCTTCCTGCTTCCTGTGGAGAAAATTCACAGTAACGCTCTCTTTTTGTGATCTCCACTGCAACCAGCAATGCTATCAGATTTCACACACCATGTTCATACTGTATATGTGTGTATAGACTTTAAAAAGCATGGACAAAAATAGGCCTCTACATGTTTTTACACTAGGTCAGCTCAAAAACCCATAATAATAACCCAACCTAATGACCGAATTACTTCACGGATGACTTAGGAGTGCACACCACTTTCCACACACCCCCACACACACACATTTATTCATTCATTACAACAACAAAGCAAAAGCCTAATCTAGTCTTCCATCTCCTCTAGTGCTCTGGAAACAATCTGGACGAGCTCATGCGCTGCAGAGCTCCCAGGCTCTCTCTCTCTCTCTCTCTCTCTCTCTCTCTCTCTCTGAATAAACTGCTGATCGGGCAACAGTTGTGTTTGGTAGTGTTGCTATAGAAACGCAGTCAGTCACGTGATGTTGTTTGGCCATTACCTCCTTAGCATCTCTGAAATGTTTACAGTTATTTGAATCTGGACGTGGGGCAGATAGTCACATGAAACGTACTGCAGACTGAAGAAAAATGCTTTTTAGTTGGTCATTAATGTCATAATTGTCACTAAAAATGACTTGATGGACAGCTTCTTTTCCCCACCTAAATAAATAATGTGTTAGTATTCACGGAGCTAACTACTTTGTTTGAAGAAAACATATTTATTTGCTGCACGCTGCTGTATGAAAGCAACACAGACACATGGCCCTGCAGTTATTGTTTGATTGTGGGTACTTTAGTTATGCCCCTCGTGCATGGTAGTGCCCAGTCAGTTAAACCACAGTCTGGGGTTAGAGTTTGTGAGCAGCAGCTTGCAGGAAGTATCAGACAAATACCATGACAACATTATTAGAAAACACATGGGTGAAAGGAGAAGACACACTTAAGATTCTGTACATGATGGGCTGTGTCCAAAACCACCTATTATTTGCAAGATTACTTTCTTGAGGTAAGAGATCAGTTTTCAGTAAGTAAAGGGGCAGTTTGTGTATTGTTGTCAGGCTATTCACAGTCGCAGCAGCAGAGGGAGCTACCTCTCTCACTGTAGTTGTTAAAAAAAAGTTGTCGGAGGGGCGGTCAAGGCCTGTCCGATGCCATCTCATCAAAAACTTTATCCCCTTTACTCCTTGTGTCCTGTCCTTCCTTCTTTCCCTCTTCCATCCTTCCATCCTTCCCTAACTACCAACCCTTTTCTTCCCTCTCCTCTCTTTCGCTCTCCCTACCCTGAACCCCATTTTCCTTCACCTCCTCTCCTCCTCCTGCTCTCTAACCTGGGTCAGTGGGACATTATCCCTCCTCTTACAGCTTAATACCTCATGTGGCCACCCTGACATCAGCCTGACATTGAATCCCTCGCTCTTGCTCTCTTTGGAGATGATGATGACATGTAAGGAGGCCTCACTGAGCCAAAATGGCCACCCATGAGGGCGGAAGCTGAGAGAAATTCCAGTGAAAAGTACTAGTGACAAGTAGTCAGGAAACGGAGGAGTCCTTGGATCTGAAAAGGATCCTAAATGGAATAAAACCAGATCACAGTGGGTAAATTCACACTGAGAATTAACAGGAGTTAACACCAGAGCTGTGAGTTTTTTAATTTTACTCTCAAGTACAGTCTCACGTCTTGTCAAACCAAGTCTGTGTCAAGTCCCAAATCAAATGTGACAACTCCAACGCAGGTTTCCAGTCTCGCCAAAGCAGCAGGTCTGAAGAAAAGTGAGAGAAGTCCAAGGCACGCCTCAAGTCTTTTCAAAGCAATTTTGAAATCAAATATAAAGTCAGATAATATATGGTAGATAAGATAAGTCAAGTCTCAAGTCCTTCAGGGCAGGTGATGATAATTAATTAATGTTACAGCATTTAAACTTTTCTTTTCAAAGATGAACTACTAGTGTAGTTTTACAAAACTGAGATCAAGTCCTCTTGTCTCTTGTCTGTCTACGCAAGACCTGCATGAAGCTGTTTAATATTTTTTATAAGTCTAAATGTAAGTCTTCAGGAGGTCAAGTCAAGTCTCAAGTGTTCATTTTGTGACTTGAGACTGACTTGAGTTCAAGTCTCAGGTCTAAACACCCTGACATGTTCAAATTACACCCGAGCACTGAGGCTAAAGACACAAAGACCTCAGATCAAACGCATTCCCACCCCCTCCCATCTATTCCCAATTAGTCGGCCAAGCTTCGGCTCTCGGTCTCGATTTCCAAAGATGTGACTTGATCTTTTAATTTTTCAATTAGTTCGGTCTCTAGAAAACTGTAGTGGGATTTCTCTTCAAACAAGGAGATAAAGTACCAAATCCCCGGAGGAATCTTTAACACACACACACACACACACACACACGCACACACACACACACACACACACTGTACATGCATTAAATCAGTCACGTGAGAACAATCGCATACCTTCATTTAACTTGATTGTTCACCCTCTGAACACCCCCCCCCCACACACACACACACACACAGGGCTGAATATATACACAGGCACCATACATGTCTAAATACATATACAGTGCGTCAGTATGGCGTGATTTGTTATGACTTCGGGGCTGTAATGATATACCTGGAACAGTGAGGAGATAACTTTAATGATACACTGAGCTTCTGAACTTCAAACTGTGGACGTGCGTGTGTGTGTGTGTACATGTTGATGGCTGTATAACTGATGAAACATCAGACCCGAGGCTCCCAGTATCACTGGGCTTGTGTTGAACACAAACAGACCGCCATTCCCCACAAACACTGACCTCTGAGTCGCACAACCTTCTCCCTGGTTTTCCTCCTCTACCTGCTTAACTATTTGGATGTTTTGAGGTTTTAAAGTATTTTGGAAACCTCCCTCGCTAAGGTGTGTTTGCAAGTTTTAGCTCATTAACTACAAATGATGTTGTTTTTGCTGGCCATGTTTGAATGCATGCTGTTATGTTTTGGATTTATTTATGTATTTTTCCGCCTGGTCCAAGCAGCAATTACTTGAATCATTCCTGTACAGTGTTCAAATCAATGAGCAGACTCTTTAAACTTGCTAAAAAGTTGCTCACTTAATCCACTAAAACATTGGTTTTATACTTAGTAATAATAATAATAATAATGCTGGTTTGGGCTGTTACTAGGCTACAGATTCTCCTGCCTGCTGGACTTGAACATGGTGTTTTATGGTGTTTTTATTTAATGACCATATTGACCCATAACAGAATAATTTATATTTTGATTACTCATGAAAAGAAAGAAGGATAATTGGCTCCCACTTGAAGGCTCTTGTGTATCCTCATTGTGTTTGTGTCTGTTGTTGTTTGTTTTGAAAGCAACACAGTTCACTGTGGTTAACGTATTATGCTCCACTGAGCGTCCCACGAGATCAGAAATGTGTTTCGGTTTTACAGCACGGCCTTCCAGTAATTTAAGACAGGAATAAATCACAGTTTAAAAATAAACTCACACCCGGGTCGTCACCTTTAACCCACGCCACTGCTGCTGCAGTTTACTACTACAGTGTTTTATCTATTTGTTCAGCCGTTATTTATACAGGGTAGGTTGGCTGCATGTTCCTTTACAGCAATGTCTCGTTTACCTAAAGGACAATGAAGGGTGTGCAGGTACCCTGGCTGGACCCTATATCTAAATAGAATAAAGGTGAAGAAAAGTATTACTATATTATACTAACTGAAAATGTATGTGGATATTGTATACACACAACACCGAAGCAGCTAAATGATATTATATCTATTGTTTACACCTCTGATTTTCCGACTGTGACATGTCAAAGTGTCTTCAGTGAAAAAGGACCATCTGTTAGCGATGCTTTTAGGTTCAGGGGGGTGTACTGGACACAGAGCTGGCGGTCTCACTCCACACAAAAACAGCATTCCTCTGAGTCTGTGCAGTCTGCGGGCCACCTCACGTGATGCCACCTGACTTCCTACTGTACACACCGACTCACACTTACACCTCTGTAATCCCATAAACCCAGATTTCACAGTGTGTGCGCATAACACAGCCAGAGATTGGCAGAATATCCTGCACACACACACACACATGGACCTTGTTTTTCACAGCGGAGAGAAAACAGAGCGACGAGGAAAAAGTGGAGAGATAGACAGACACATTTCATGGCCTTGTCAAAACACTGCACACATGACACTTCTTGAATTTACAGTCTATAAACTGTATTGCAATAAATCGAAGAGTAGGTCAGGCAGAGATCACCAGGTATCCAGCTGACCTACTGGTTATCCATTGAAGAGAAGGGCAAGTTAATCAGGTCTGGTGACTTTATGAGTCAGACAATTATATGATAAATGTTTACATCAGCATACATCCTTTAGAAAGCATGCAAGCCACCCACCTTGGAGGCGCTCCATGCTTATGATTTATCAAGGTTCAGGCACAGTCATAAATAATGCTGTTGAAACAGAAACAGTTTGATAGCTATTGTTTCTTTCCAAAGGGATTCAGACTGACAAATGCAGAAATGTTGGACGGCTGCCTAGCTGGTCTTAGAGAAGTAAATGTGTCGGTAAGCAGCTGCCAGAACTGATCACAAACAGGCCTCTTCGTAAGCAGCTGAATTAAATTCAGCATCTCTTCCACGCTTGCCAAAAACATGCCTCGAACTACAGAGGCCTGTACTACGAAGCAGGATTTGGGGTTATCGAGGTAACTTCAGGTTCAACTCCTTGTTTTTAATACTACGACAGAGGCTCACGTCTTATCAAGGTAAATCGCCATGGTAACTGATGCTACATGCCTGAATAATAATAAAGTTTCTTTCAGCCATAACTATCCGAATGTGATCTGCAAACTACAGGTAGCCTACAGGTGGATCTAACAGGATGTACATATTTCTGTGACTTCCTGTTTATTCGTTAAAGGCTGCTGTTTGTCAGCGCCCCCTGCTGATCCCGTCTGATCTCCAAGTTCAGTCATCTCGAACAAACCTATTGTTTTTTGCTGTAACCTTTGCCTTTTATGGCAACCCCCTGAGGACAAAATGACCAAACACAAGATTAAATATGAGCTTGTGTTTATTTTTAATGCCCAACATTATAAGATGAGAATGAAGTCTTTGGCGTACAAAGGCCTTTGCTTTACTTTTCAGATTCCAAGTTCAGCTGCATCATCTGTGAATTTGACTTACCTTCCTCCAAACGCAGAGGAGAGGTGGATTTCTCTAAACCGCAGATAAATCATGCAGCATTAAAATGAGCTGAGCGACACAGAACTGTTGCAAGGTCATTAACTCAGAGAGGAGCTGGGGAGAAAAACCTGCCAGGTTCAGCTGTGTCCACTGCTCAGGCGGTTTGAGCATCTGGCAACACAGCTCAGACCCTCCTCGAACAGCTCAGCTCTTTCCAATCACATACAAATCTCTTTTGGTCTGCTGGCTTTAACAGAGGCACAGAGAAGTGGTTATAATATCGGCTGAACTTATCCCTCTAAATACCACCAACATTATGGGTACTTTATTGAATTGTGGAGCTTTGTATCAGCATAAAAACACTCCGAGCCTGAGGTTATGAAACAAAGCCTAAGCACACATTTTGAGCTGCAGTATACTGTTTATATGTGTCTTCCTCTTGTAAAGTGAGTTTTTTCCTAAATGTGTTCATTCGTTTTCCGTGACTGAATCAGAAGTAGATATTATTTAATTCCTACATTCCAGTGTGTTTCTGTGAAATTTCCTAATATTCTCTGACTTCCCACGAAAAAATATACATTACCCAGTCTGGCATACACTTAACAAACAGAAATTTGATTATAAACTGAAATGCTGATTATCTAACAGTCTCACCCCCCACCAGCCCTCTTTCAACTTTACCAAGAGCAAAAGAGCAAAAGAAAACTTACTTTGACACTGTAAAACTCCACACAGCTCCCAGCCCTGCTCCTGGCGCTGCCCTCTTGCTTGTCCTCCATCCCTACTAACATCTGCATGTCCAAAAACCTCTGTCCTCCTGCTGGCATGGTGAAGGACTGTGGGTGTGTCTGTCTGTGTGTTAGGATGTCAGATGTCTGTGCTGACGGCCTTAACTGACATCAGCTCAGTCTTCTCCTCCTCCCTCTCTAACTTTAGTGTCCTTCTTCCCTCCTGTGTATCTCCTCCTCCTCTTTTTCTTCTTCTTCTTCTTCTTCTTCTTCTTCTTCTTCTTCTGGCCTTCCTTTCAGGTCTCAGGTTCAGAAACCCCCTCCACCACACCTGCAGCTATATAGATCCATTGAGAGGAAGCAACAGGCTGACAAGTTTAATTCACCCAAAAACGAAATGTCCATAAACAAGGAAGAAAAAGATGATTTTCTTAAAATAAATCTTGACTTCTCGGATCTCGAAACTCTCAGCCTCTCCGCTTCTGCCTGTCTGACCCCAAAGGTGTTTGGTCCTGTCCAGTTAGTCACCCCCACCCCCTCCCCCTCCCCGGTCATTCCATGCCGGGACAAGCCCGTCTGGTCCCATTGGCTAGTCAGGTGGAAGGGGGCAAACAAGGGGAGGGGCTGAAGCCGAAAGGAGGAGGAGGAGGTTTAGGGGAAATGGATGAAAGGGGGTTATAAGGGGGGCAGACAGCGTCCTCCAAACTGTCACAGAGGGGGAAAGGAGGGAGAAAATGACCCATGTGTTCATCTGTGGTGGGTCACGTCTGTGTGAATATTACGTTTGCAGGGAAACTTCTCTCATTTTTCTTTCTCTCTTTCTCTCATTTTCACCACCTCCACCTCTCTACTGTACCAAGGCTGAGGGGGGGGGGGGGGGGTCAGCGGCAACAGTTGATCATTGTAAGCTTCTTCCTGGACTCTGAGACTAAACAGAACAATGGGGATCTGAGAGAGAGAGAGAGAGAGAGAGGGGTCTTCCTTCAGAATTATAGAAACCCCAAATCATCATAAATAGTGTTCAGTGTGTGTGTGTGTGTGTGTGTGTACGTGTGTGTCTGTGTCTGTGTGTCAGTGTCACCCAGTGCTCCTCCCGCCGACAGATACACAGATACTGTACCACACTGGCATTGTTCTCCTCCACCCACCTCTGCCCCAGTAGCCTTTGCTATTCAAATGCACTGTGCTGATGTGAGAATAGATGGCATTGTGTTGAGCCATGTAGTCCTGCATGGAGGGACACACACACACACACACACACACGTTTGAATAGGGAGAGGGTGTGTGTACTGTAGGCGTTTATGCATCCATTGTTCCCTCGTCTCTTCTTTTCTCTGTCTGGTTGTAAATACAATATGACACTATAGACGCACAAATATATTTATTGTACTGAAACTGTGTGTGTAGGTGTGTGTTTGTGTTTGTGTTTGTGTGTGTGTGTATGTGTGTGTGTGTTTCAGTGCTGACATTGGTAATCCCCTGGCTTGTACTCCAGTGTCACAAACATTTTTGGTTTTGAGTGACATATAAAAAACTGCTGTGAAACTCGGTGCAGACGTTCACGGTGTCCACGGGATGAATCCTAATGACTTTGGCCATCATTAGCTTAAAATGTCAATTTGTCCAATACTTTGTTTAGGACCAAATACCTGCAAAACTAGTGACATTCCCATCAGCCTCAGCTGTACTTTGAGTCTGATTATCAAATGTTAGCATGCTAATGTTAGCATTGTGAGCATGTTAGCATTTAGGTCAAAGCATAGCTACTTGTGTTTTTATTTTACAATGTTAACATTTTGGGATTCATCTAAATAGGTGTAAGAGCTGTCACCTCTTCACCTGAAAGTGATATGAGGGTTAATCAACGGCGCAGCAACAGGAACTTTGTTATGTGCTGAGGTCCTTTTAAAGTGGCGAGAAACAGACTTTTTCAAAAGTTAAATGTTTTTTGGGATTTGTGTGATCTCAGCTCACAAACACTGGTTCAGGAAATCATTTCTGGAAAACTTCAGGTCTTCCTTAAAATATTCAGACAAATTTCTCAACCACTTTTTGGCTCCCATCCTCCCGAAGAGTATGTAAGTGTAACTTCTAGTAGCAGACGTAAACACACAGAATTGTGCTCTCTGACACACGAAGCAGGTTTTTTAAATTAAATTTTCTTGATGAATTACCAGATAAAGCACAACGGCTGCAAGACGTTCATTATTTCACAAGCAAAAGTCATTTTCCACCAAGATTACAGTAAAAATATAACAGTAGACTTGAATTTTACTCCATTTCATTCCATTAATCCTGTGCTGACCCTCTGCTCCCCTCCCACTCCCCCAAAGTCCTCCCACAGGTTGTGACGAGTTGCGAACTGCAGGAATCAGGCATTAAGATAAGATATTTTGACAGCACGTGATGACTTGTTTGGACTCTCTCATACTGGAGCCTAATACCTTCTCTGGACCCTCTCCCTCTGTGTGTTTAGGTTTGCATCGTGCTCCAGTTTCAGCAGTTTATAAAAGCATTGTATATGTATACGTAAGGATTATACTCTCGCTGTCGTCATGCTGGAAGAACGACATATCTGTAAATCTTGGAGAGACATTTACTGTAAAATGTAAATATCTATGTACTGTCAAATACCAAAAATGCAATGGAAATAATCTTCTGCAATCAGTGGCATGGACAATGAGGCTGATAGATGCATCAGATGCAGGCACACATGTACACTGTGTAACCATTAAGCTTGAGAGAGACATACACTTAAGGATCATGCATATTTATACCCACAATGCATTTAAAGGCCTGGAGCTACTGTTACTTGTGATGAGATGTCCATTCAGGTACTGTAGCTGGTTCATCCAATCAAAGCTGCCAACTGCCGCGCTGTCCAACTCTGTACAAAGGAGGCAATCTTACCATAAGCCCAACAAAGTGAGGGACTGGCCAACCTTTGGTCTGGGTCTGGATTTGACTAATTGGATCATGGCTCACTCAAGCTTTCATAAGGCTAAACAGACAGCTGACAAAGACAAGCAGACAAAGGGTTTAAAGTAAGCAGCGCGACACAAGACATCCAATTAGCGTCCACTTTGCTTGATGGCGAGCGTCTTAATTTAAGCCATCTGATGAATGAAATGGTCCCCTGACTTTTACAAACACCAACAATGAGCCAGTATTCTCTTCATATCTGTGCGTCAGAAAGCAGAATAGTATAATATCAACGATGAATGAAACAATCTGAGATGAACCCCACTCAACTTAAGAAATACATGCATTTCTTTGATCTTTGATCTCAATCTTGTTTTAAGTTATATCAACATTTTTAAAATGGCATATTATTATCATCATTATTAGCACTAGATGATTACATTATTTATTACATTGTACATTATATAAAGAAATTCAAGAAGAAGACGAAAGCTGGTGCAAATACAGTTTTATCTTATCCTGTCCTATCTTACATAACGCAGATGGCAACACTCAATTATGAGTTCACTGTGAGGGTGTCAGATTATATTGTTGACAGTCTGCTTTAGTTGCACACGCTCACAGAGGAGCCGGCGTGAAACCTCTCGAATCCCACAAGTGCATTGATTAAAATAAAGGTCAGCTTAAGTTCAATCAGGAAGACAATCTTTAGGCCTCATTTATTCTCTCATTCATCCTACCAGATTTCATCACAATCTCCATCAGCCAATCATATTGCTGCTGTCAAACTTCAAATCTGTTCTGCTCTCACTTGCTGTCAGCTGTCATTTCAGTGTGGATTCGCTGCACCCTCCTCCACCTCGTTCACCTCCAGTCCACCACATTCAGTGTCCGGGTCAAACTCATCAGAAGTCCCCTCCTCATCACATCCAGGTCTTCATCCATCCTTCCTCCACCAGTGTCTAGACTCCCTCAGGGGTTATCCCATACTACTCACAGCTTCTTTACCCCCCTTACAATATGACGACATCTAATCACCAAAGACTCATCTTTATAATACTGAAGTCTCTCCTGATTGAACTGCTACAAGGAAAAAAACATGTATTAAAGTCTGTACTAGCATAAAAGACACACACACGATGTCTCCACACTACATCCACGAATTTTCGTTCATGAATGAGCATGTTCTAGACTTAACAGTTTTCTGGCTAGAGATATTCCAGACAAAGCTGGCGCCATTATTGTGTTAAATTTCCTAATTCCCTGGTGTTCATGTCTAAATGTATTCTGTCTGTGGTAGTAGGAGTAAGAGTAGCAGCAGTAGGAGCAGTATAAACAGGTTGGTGTGAACAGCGTGAAGGTTTTTGTAGCACTGTGTTGATACTAAGTGCCTCACATACATATGTTTGCACAAATAATTCAAGCATAAATTTGCAGAAAACATGTGAGAAGATTCATCAACTTTTTCTTATGCAATTTGGACGAATCACCTCCTCGGCTCATCCTCTCATCAAACTCAACGCCATGCCCTTAAAGATCTCCAAAATAAAAATAATCTTTATTGGTCCTCATTGTGTGTGTGTGTGTGTGTGTGTGTGTGTGTGTGTGTGTGTGTGTGTGTGTGTGTGTGTGTGTGGGTGTGGAAGGCCCTGACTGACAGCTGAAGTCTTCACACCGTTAACTTAGTTTGTGAGTTAAATGGGTGATTGGACATCTGGCATGAAGCCTCAGGACTGCGATCCCTCCTCTCGCTTCATCTCCTGTCCTGTCCTCGCACCCTCTCCATCTACAATCTCTCTCTCTCTTTCTCCATCTACACACTCCGCTCTAATGAGAACAGTAAATCCTAAATCTCTCCCTGTGAGTCTGACTTTAAGCAGGGATGGTTTCAGGCCACTGACATCATATTCAATTTTACCACAGTTCTGAACTATCTGAAATTATATGCAGTGGAAATATGTGGTTTAAGTGTTGAACTGACCCATTCTCTAACCTGAACTCATAGCAACCCAGACACAGATAGACAGACAGATACTCCCTAAACCGGATAAATATGAGTGTTAATGCTTTTTCCCTGATGAAGAACTGCTTAGGTGGTTCACTGTAATCAGAATGATTAACCTTACAGTACATGTGTGTCATTTACACGAAACACATCTGCGTTCTCATTCCAAATGTAATAAGGAGTTGTCTGGTTAATGTCTCAGATAGCACATTTAAAGGTTAAAGGACAAATATGTTGTTTGTGCAATAAAGCACACTGCCCTGGGTTGGGTTTGACATTTCCTGGCAGATACTGATATAATGATATATCGTCAAAAGCCAGAAATGTGCGCTAATATTTAAAACTACAAATTCTAATAGCAAATGATTATAGGGAGGAAAGCATTAACAGCTATACTAATGTCAACACAATTCTCATTTTGTAATAATTAGCTAATCTTGAAGGCAAAGGGACACAGGTTCAACAGGGTTTAGTAACGTCATTTCTTACCTTCCAAAATATTGTCAAATTAAAGTCATAATCTCAGGGAGTAGTTTTACTCAGCTGACCTAAAACAAATCTAGTCATTTCCAGCATTTGGAGCATTTTAAGTATCTCTCTGTGGCAGCTCATCAAGAAAACTCCCCAGGAACACACATTTTATACTAAAAAGGAGTGTAGTAGTGTGAACTCTCAAATGCATTTTTGAGCAGAAGGAGGACTGGTGGTTCTGTCCCCCAACCCCATTACGTTTGGAAGGGGTTTCTCCACAGCCAGTATGGACAGGAGGAATGATTACACTGACCAATAACTCCTTCAGTGTACATATACACATACATACATGCATACATGCATACATGCATACATACATACATACATACATACACACACACACACACACACACACACACACACACACACACACACACACACACACACACACACACACACACACAGACATACATACATACATACAT
>JAVQJD010101953.1:0-35763 GCA_036023655.1 Nannoperca australis | reverse complement strand
TTTAGCATTGCAATGCAAAGTTACTACTGTATGTTCTCCTTCCTCCTGATTTACATTTTTATTATAATTTATTATTATTTATAACAGCTCAGGTCCATTCCAAGTAACCTAAAAATAATGTTTTGGGGAAAATTAAACATATCTTAACATGTTGTATAGCTTATATTTAAGTTGTTAGGAAAAACAGTGTTTTGGAATAAAAACTTGGTGGAGAAAATGTTGGTAAGTTTTTATCCGATTCATCGTAGAAAAAATCGACAGATTAATCGATTATCAAATTAGTTGTTAGTATCAGCCCTAGTTGTCAGCCTCTACTTCAGTTTATGTGATAAGTTCAAGTGTGTTGTTTCATTTAGACACATGTTCTTAAAGGGAATTCATAACTGGGATGGCAGGCAGGGAGATGAAAATCCTCCATGTTCAAGCTGTCAGGAATGTATGAGCCACGCAGGGTTCACACAGCACCACAGACATGCTGTCTACTCATGTATTAATCATCATTAGGCAAAGATGAACCACAAAGCCTTTATGTGTGTATGTTTAGGGTTTCTACATTGTGTTGTAATAGACAGAATTCTTGTAAACTTAATCACTCTACTGGCATGACTATTTTTGGTCTTTAATTGCGAGTGTGCCTGTGGTGGACCAGTAAAGCGTCGTCACTTTGGCACACAGACGTAGACAGCTAGTCTCCTCCCAAGGCTGCGAGCCCAGTGCGGGTCCAGTCTCTACACAGCTAGATTACAGAGTGGACTCCGACGGTACATGAGCTGAGACGACCAGGGACTACAACACAACAGCTCTGTTTTGGGCCTCAAATTGCATAGGAGAACCAGCGACCACCTTCATGTTAGACTCAGCCATACACAAATGCCACATCTGAATGTGCTCTCTCTTTGGGAAGGGAATATGTCTACCCGCCAGCAAACCCTCAGCCCATTTACTTAGTTTAGACGAAGGCTTCATCCTGCGCTGTGTGGTATTGCTGAATTGGACAGGAGGGTGCCAGTTTAGACTGTATATGAGAACGAGAGTGCATGTTTATGTGTTTACAAGGGAGAGTGAACAGAGCCAGGCTGGCCGCAAGGTCTAACCCAAGTCCAGGATGTAATGGACTGTGTCTGAGTGGAGTAACTCTAAGTACAGTCTTGAGGTCACACACAGTAGGGTCGTAGAAATGCAGCAGCCAACGGTGCCTTTGCTCTCTCACTCAGCCATGAAGAGCATTACAGACCAACATAGACTAAAGGAATCTAAGCCTGCACAAGTGTACATCACAGAGCTGAGATCTGGCCTGTTCCAGTGTACTGAAATACTTTAATCCCTTAGCCTCTTCTACGCTAGCTGTAAATCCACCTCTCTTTTACACCAGGAGGGACTCTGAAAGGCATGGGCAACGCAGGCTACCCATTTAGTGGGAACTGTAAAATATAAGTGTTTTCTTTTGCTTTTGCCTCTGAATGTCTAGGGTTTGGTGCACCAACCTCTCTCTGTCCTGCTCCAGCAGAGTGGAAAGGAAGTTGCTCTTACGGATAAAAGCCCTGTGGCTCCTCTCTTGCTCCTCTATCCTGTGTAGGGCGCTGCTGTGAGAGCGGGACACCTCCATGAGCTGCTCCAGGATCCGTTCAGATGAGCGCTTCTGGGCCTCCACCAAGTGGTTGAGCTGAGGGGGAAAAGGGGAAAACAACACAGGGGCCCATCAAAAGGAATGTCTCGGTGTACCTTCCCTTGTGGGAGGGTTGCCCATGTGAGGAAGGAGTGCTGTCATGTTATGTAGATTTGGCAAGTGACGCTCTTGTTACTGTAAAGGGCTGAACGCCAGGCGTAGGCCTATTTGTGTAGAGTAGTTTGAACCAATGTATTGGTTCCTTAGGGTTACCCACAGACCTTGCTGCTAAAAGTTTTCATTGGAAACTTGTTCTCCTGAAGAAATGAAACTGTACAAATCAGGGGGGGGAAATCATCTTTGCATTTTTGCATCTTTGATTTATCTTTGCAGAAGAATAGATCCTGCTCATGTAACACTTGTAGTGCAAAATAACAAATTTGTGCAATGATGCAGCAGTAATAGATGCTCTTTTGTCAGACAGTAATGCATTCACCTCATTAAATTTGATTATCCGCTCCGTATGGTGTCTAGTTGCTTACTATAGGCTGTTGGTACCTCAGCAATTGGTTTTGTGTGCACATCCTGCAAGTGGTCCTGCTGGGCCCGGAGGGAGTCTCTCTGCAGGGCACGGAGCACCTTCTCCAGTTCGGTGAAACCATATTGGGCCCCCAGTAGAGCTGAATCTGTCTTCTCTGATTTCAACACCACAATTACCTCATCTCTGGCCTAGTGTGACAAACATCGCAGTAAGAACGCTGGCTTTAACATCAGCATTGCGAGTTTCACATGAGCTAGATTCAACTACAGAATAGTGAATGTGTATGAGGGATGTCTACCTGGAGTTCTCCCTCCAGAATACTGAGCAGAAACAACAAGTCGTCACGGGACAGGTCGTCTCTTGTGTGTCTGCCCTCGCACCTCTCTCTCTTGTCTTGCATGTTGGCCCTCCGGATTGTGATCCTTGGGGGCTGGATGGGTTGGAAAGCAGGTTCTGAGTTGTTTTTACTGCACATGGCATTAAGTCCACCTAGGAGGAACCGGAGAAGGAGAAATGATTGGAGGTGGCAGCTGAACATGGGGACAAAGAGAAATGTGTGCTTCCAATCAAAGAGGTTAAACAAGGCCATACATCGTGTATTTACAGTACAAGTGGTTATTATGAGGCCTTATTAAGCGACCGGCTGATGCAGATCACATAAGCCTTTATGGGCTAATCCAAACTCAGAAGGCCTTTTGTCATAACAGTTAGTGTTACTGAAACGGATAGGCCTGCGCCTGGCATTACTTTGTATGAGGCTTATGTCGTCTCAGTCTTACTCTTAGCACATTTACAGCAATCACTGTCAGCTTGGCAGACTAAAGGTTGCCAGAAAGTAGGACCTTGATTACGGACCACATGACAGCGAGATGTGTGTGTGCAGCATGTGCGTATACGTGTTTATTGAAGCAAATCGCATCAGCTGAACAGTGTTCGCTAGCCAGCTTTCTCTGACTCTGTGTTCTCATTTCATATTTAGAGACCGAAAGCAAGCAGGTTCATATTAGTGAAAGATGATGTCATCTCTCTGCTCTTCAGCTCGGTCTCTCTAGTCCAAGCTCTCGCAGCGGCTGGGAACGCCTTTTATTCCCTAGTTGTTGGTCAAGTTTCTTTAGATAAGTAACTAAAGGCCCTTGTGTTTTTCATCTAGTCTAAAGTAGAGAAAAGCAATTTGGTGAAATATAAAAAAAACATCCAGAGGACTGTATTTTCACTGCAGTTGTTAAGACGATGATTAAGACCTCGTCAGACCTTTTTACTGGTGTTGGTAGAAAATCCGGAACTGAACAGGAAAGCGCTCTCTCCCCTCTGTGTCGTTCTTTATCTTACACAAGCACTCAGACAGGCAGCATCTGCTTGTTGTCAGGCCTGAGAGCAACCTTGAGTCTCCCTTCACAAGATGAATGCTGGGGCATAAGGGACAAACATTGTGCAAGAAAAACACCCAACAGAAAGCAAGCCCATTTAGCTGCTTCAGACTGTAGCCTATAACATCCTTCAGATATTGAATCCTTGTGAGAGTGTTACTAAGCGCTTACTTAATCAATGGTGTTTGCATAGAAGTATTTTCTCTTGGCATCTGTGTGTGGGGAAAAAAAGCGAGACAATCTCAACCTCCCTCCCTTCCTCTTGTTACCCTCTCTGTATCAATCAGGAAGACAGATGAAGCTGTCCTAGCTGTTCCCGCGTTCCTTGCTCCACTTGTTTTCAGCGACATGAAGGGATGATGGAAGCTCTTTGCAAAATTGCTGTGGAGTTTTCATTAGGTCACTTTTAAACTATCGCGACTTGCTGCACTCAGGAATCATATTCACAAAACTGAGCCCCCACAACATGTTAGGACCCTTCCCGACATACAATTTACAAATACACCAAATTATTATTATGGTATTCTTTGAAGAAAATGGCAGACGGTTTGGACTAAAGAGAGCCTTCATCAGTCAGCTTGAATGGGTTTAGCCCAGGGTTGGTACAGGTCAAGATGACAACATGCAGTTGAGCTCATGTGAGTTGGTGATCTTTGGCACATATGTGCTGTGGTGGCCTGGGGCCTGTTTTCTTTGGACATGAGTGTATATATACACGTTTATCTTCTCTGCCCATCTGATGGTGCTCTTAAGGTGAGCAGTCAAGCCAGGACACGTGCTTCTGTGCCCTTGGCCTTCAATTGACTAATGGTGATGAGGTCTGAACACCTCGCAATTTTCTCTCTCTCACACACACACACGCAAATGACGTTAGTCAGACTGTGTTTTCTGTGTGGTCACAGTGTCTAGACGAGCACATGCATGCTGATGTCTAAGCACACTCCCACACGATGCAAGGCATTTGAAAATACCTCTAAACTTAAGTTCTGGCTCAGAGCCACAGTGAGCCTTAATAATGGTTTCCAGGGATGTCCCACTGAGGACCATCCGCTAGCAGGCAGGTTGGCAGTCGCACACGTGGCTGGCCGCCTCCGTTTGTTTATCTGAACACCACCCAAGGCAGCGTGCCTGCATATATACCCCCAGCCTGCCCCTGTCTACCTAAAAAGGTACCGTCTGCCGTCGGAATAAACTGTTAGCATTCCCAAAACATTATCTCACTTACTGGACTCCCTCCCAACCAAAAACTGGTCTACACATGCACACAAGTGGTATCTTCACAGTGAAGTGAGGTGAAATATGGGCATGGACTGGAACCTTCTTCACCTTTAAATGCAACTATCAATAAAGCACTGAGTTGGCCTGACCTGTCGGTGCGTGTTTCAGATCATCTGTAGCTCCTGGGTCTCAAACTACTCTCCCACAAGAGATTTTCAGACTCCCCACGTTTAGAGTTTATTGCTAAATCCAGCTTGCAAATAGATTTTTGATTTTTCCCATTTAGACTTTCCCCAGGCTTTTAGAGTAATCATTTAAATGTCCATTAAGGCACCAAAAAATTGTCTTTTTGTTTCACATTGGCCTCTGATTTACTGTGACTCAACTAACGCTAATGTCTCTTTCTAAACCTAAAATAAAGGCTGACCTGGAAGCAGATCTTTCTAGTTTTGACATTGATGTTTCTGCTTCCTATCTGATATGTGAGGAGAAAGCTGATGCTTTCAAATAATCCATCATGGAAGTCACAGTGAAACTGAAGTTAGAGCCTCTTTATCCTGTGTAATGTGTCAGAATAATAGTTACAACAGGGATTTAAATAGAATCCTTTAGATGTGATTAAATCGCTCAAAGTGGGCTTACACCCTCAATTCAGATAAGGAACCCCCCCACACACCACCCCCCTCACGAAAAAAGACAAGAAAAACCTTAACAGGGGGGAAAAATGGAAGAAACTTTAGGAAGAGCAACTGAGGAGGGATCTTTCTTCTGGTACGGACAAACATGCAATAGATGTTGTATGTACAGAATACACAGCAAAATTGCAAAGGGACCAATGTCATTTAAGTTTGAGATCCCTGCTCTAGCTATTCATTCCCCACGAGCAGCTCATATCCACTTCATATCAACCTGTCAAGGGAAGCTGGCTCAGTCTGTGCCCTGGAGTCCTTTTCGGCCTCCAGTTTCCAGGGTGAAGTTGGCACAGCACTCTGTAATGTGCTGATGTGTATTTTGGCATGAGCACCGTAATGCAGGCATGGTTGGTAAGGGTGTTGTACCAGATAAATTATACAGTTAGCAAGCCAGCTAGAGATGTTGAACTCCCTGTAAATGTATGTTGTCACCAGAAATGCTGCGGTTTGTGCTTTATGATAAAGACTGTGGTTATGCGGCACATATCGCTAAATGCTTTATACACTGATGACTTTAGCATGAAGACACAGAGCATTAGATGACAATCAACCACTGCAACTGTTATAATCCCTCTCCCTAATGACCTTCTTTGAAGTGTTAAGACTATCGGATTTCATGGCCAGGGAATTTACCGTATATAGTTTAGAGCCGATTTGTCATCTCAACTCAGTTTTGACTCAATGGAGGTATGAAAATCAGAATAATTGCAAAGTAAAAAGAATCAAGACTTTTTGTCCCCTTCATGCACATTTATTTATGTTCTTCATTCCCTATCGTTACTGGGGTATGTTTTGTTTAATGTGCGTGACAGAAGGTGTTAAATATTTGAGTGTGCTCCCATTCCCCTTTTATTGCCATTGATAAGTTTAAAGTGCCAGATGTGTTCCTGCCGTCTGTGCTGCTTAAAGTGCTCAAGGCTTTCAAGACTACTGAATGTTGGGTTTGGGGTTGATGAAAGAGTACAAACATTTTCTTATATTTCTTTCCTCTGAAAGCTTCATCTGTGATCTGAACCTTTTGGTTCTACTTGGAATCAAATATGTTCCTACTCACCAGATCTGTGAAGGAAAAAACACCACTTCAGGGTCATCACTTAATGGTACGCTGCCATATAGCTGTCAGTACTGATCTTTTGAAGTCTAGATTATGGTGGTCTTGGTTGATGAACTAAAATAAAATGGAGAGGGTGAGCCAAACAGTTTTAAGACTATGAGGTAATGCAGTACTGTGCTGTGGTTTATATATATATAGCTGGCATATATTAAAAACCTGGCACTTTTCTGAATATTTGGTAAAATATTTAAGTTTTATTTATAATAACTAGACAGCTGAAATTCAATTTACCATCCTGATGTTTTTTTGTAAATTCTCGTTTCCAAATTGCCGTGGTTATTTGTTCTGTATGGCTTCGTTCTTGTAGGTGGTCTTTCTTACATTGTAGTAACTAATGTCTATAAATCAACCAGTTACCATAGTTGTGGAAAGCAAAACAACGCGCATTCGGCAGCCATTGACGTAATGAAATATGGTCTACATTGTTTTGGCATGATGTAAGGTTTGTCCTCCTAAAAGTTATTTGTGTTGAGCGAGACTTCCTTGACTGAAGATTGCTCATTAAATAATGAAGCTGTGAAAATCTTACCACTTACCGTTGGTTTTGTGTGCACTTGTGTCTTCGCTTTTGGACAGGCATGCACTCGAACACATTTAACCTGTATCCTCACTCTGACATCAGATGCTAGATTCCACATGTATTGCATCAGAGGCTGGTGTTGGTGGTTGATAAAGGAGGAAAGGCGAGAGGAGTGTTACAAACATCCATATGATTACTGCTGTTGGGGGGTTTAGAAAAGAACAAAAGAGGAATGGATGCTAGGATAAGGATTATGTCTGTAAAGGAAAATTCAAAGCGGGAAGGAGACCAGAGCTGAAATGTATTGGCCAACAATAGTATCCACATTACATAAGTTGCAATATGCTGTCAAGGGGAGAAAAGAGTTTCTTCGTTTGGTTCTTGTGAAAGCTTAAAAGCTTTGGGTCATTTACATAACCTCTCTGATTAGCGCCTTCTGTGCGACATCATCAGGAGCTCCTGCCACACTCTGCCAACCAGGACCGGCATGACTAAAACATGTGAATGTCAGAGCGTCCCAATATATTGTTAGGGCACTATACGACATAAGACAATGACTTGTGAACAGAGCCGACTGGAAAAATATAGGCCGTCACAGACACAAGTCAATTTCGATTAACTTCTATGCTATTCTTTTGATGCTGAATTCCTGAGAGGCAGACACCAACGGTCAGATCACAGATCATTTAATAAACAAAATCTTTGTTTTAACTGTAACGGAGAAGATGACTAGTTGAGATATGACAATATTCACACACACACCCACACATATCCAAAGATATTATATAGATATGCACAAATTTCAGATCTCTCCTTATAGTCTTGTAAGACAATTGATGGGGGAATTGAAATGGGGACCATGGTCTGCGCTGTCCTCGCACATTAAACTTGGTTTTACTTGTGCTGCCTAGTTCAAATCAAAACCTATACTGTTGAACACCTGTTTCTTGTGAAGGTAATACATATCAGATTGTGTGCAACTGTTCCCGGCTGTGATAAAAATGTACTACATGAAGTAGATAGTTTCGGGTGTGCGTTGTTTTAGAGCAAGAAAAGCATTTGATTTACGATCCAGATTTCATGAGTTTATAAAGTTTGAGACCGTGTGCATGTGTGAAGGTGTGAGTGTGTGTGATGTGTAGTACATTACGCCTGTCAGGGCAGTTTTACAAGTTGTTCTGCTTTGTATATCAAAAATATGGTTTCTTAAATAGGTAATCCCTGTATCTAATACTCCTCCTGCTTGCGATACTCTATCAGTACACCTTAGCATGTCTAAGCTATGAGTCTTATTAACAAAAAGCTTCCTTACAAACTCTAACAATAACATGGAAAGCCAAATAACAGCATTTGGCAATCTTGTAAATCCGGGGGAAAAATGGAGGATTCACTCAGATTTTTTTTAAAATCTTATCTTTATTTCAACTTCAGTTAGCTAGTCACAGCAACCAGCAAGTCCAGCTAATTGAAACAAATTTTAAAATGTTAGGACAACGGACAGAATGGGTTGAAAAGCAGTGTTTTGGAAGCCAATGAATGCGTAACCACACTGGTATTCTATTCTCTGCTAGAGTCATTCCACTGTAGCCTGCTTGTTAATTTTGTGCATGCAGCCTAAAGTCCCCATTGATTTAACAATAACACATGCTCAAATTGTGGCTGTAGAGAGGAAGCTGCAGGCCTCCAAAACCAATAAATGCTACATGCACCCACCTGCCCACACCGCTCCCCTAGATCAGGCAATAGTACATGTCTTGAGATGAGTTATTGATTGTTTTAAACAAGCGCTGAATTGATTTCGTGGAAAGTATCATTGTTTTCATTGAAGCGCACAGCAGAATTACCACACAGTATCTGTTGCGGGTGAGTGTGGACATGCCTGTGTACAGTGTGACGTGTTCGGGTTGCAGGGGGGTAAAAGGTTTAATTGGATTTTCTCATCCCTGTAGTCTGTACATGGCAAAGTGATATCTTTAATCAGGCTAATAGAGTAAACTATGGTGGTAATTAAGAGCTTTTCTGAGGTCGTAGCCGATACAGTTTTAAGCTGTTGTGTAGCAACAGTGCCAGGTTACACAAGTGAGCTCATCCCCCCTAAAAACGAATAACCAAATTGGAGTGCTTTTTGTCTGGAACTGAAACAGCCAACCGTTTCCTGGAACCACTCGATTGATCCTCAGAAGATCCAGTCAGCGCCATTGACCATCCATTAAAACCAGTCACCTCTATTGATCCCCCATTAAAGATGACCAGGCGGCCCCATTTGCCTGCATCTGAGCCCTCTCCAGAGCCACTGACTCTTATTGATCTGTGGTTATCTGAGCTGTAAGCTCATTGCCCTATATGCATCTGAAAGCATACTCTTTTCCTCCTACTGACCGCGCCATCTGGAGCGACTGTGGCACGGAGGATATTGGTGGGAAAGGCCTAGGCGACACTGACGATATTGACCTTCTCATAGGTCAATGTCTGCGGTCTTCGGGCAACACTTAAGACTTATTGAAACAGGGTTCTCCACGGTCTCGAGGACAGAAGGGGGGTGGCAGGACTGGAGCGCACTGATTGATTTGCAAACACTACTGTTTCTTTATCAGAGTCAAGGTGGGCAAAGACATAAATGCAATCGGTGTGCTCTAGTCCATTTTTATCCACACCTCACCCCCCGTGGAGCACTTTACACTTAGCTTGGTTTCCTCTTAACTTTTTCTGGTATCTGTCATCTGTTTTATTTCCGGCTAATATATTCATCTGTTTGTTCTTTTCTATACTTAGGTAGAAAGAATTGCTAGAGTCCCTGATAGTCATTTATTTTGCAATTTAAATGTAGCCAATCGATTTTTATATTCCCTAAGCTTTTGCATTATGCATCAGTCTGTGAATGCTAAATTATACAGGAAGAATTACAAAATTACAAAGTACCGAAAATACATTTTCCTGCCCTCTCACTTAACTACAACAATACCTGCACCAATCCAGTGTTGTCACGCAAGAGGGGTGACAAATTAAAGAAAAAACCTGAACATATTAAATATAGTTAATGCGGACACTTCTATAAGTGTACCGCATTATACAATGAAGTGATTAACAAGATAGAGGCGGAGGCCTTTGTACCAGATCTTAACCCAATAAACACCATTGGGAGAATTTCAACACTAAAGCTGTTCTGGTGACACCTTACTAAGACATTTCTATTTAGTTTTTTACCATCTCCCATTTAATCACCTATCTCGTGTCAGGTATGTTGGGCTGTTTTACTCCAGCAGTGATGAACAGAACCACATTAGAGCCACAATTACTATAAGCCCTTTGCGTCTCACTTGAAACACTTATTATTGATCGGGTCAGCTCAGTTTGCTTGTCATTAGAGGTGCATCAGTAATATGTGCTTTTTTCCCCCCAGTTTTAATCAGTCAGGTGGTAATTACAGACCGATTGCCTGTGCAGACTGGATGACTATACATAAATTGTGTCCTCAGGCCCCCATAATTTAGAGCGCCTATAATAAATGTTTATGTTTCGACAGCACTTACCTAAATGGAGGAAGCCAGCTAATCTTCAGTCTATTACCACCAATCTCTGAATGACAGTGTTGTAGCTTTTGTTGCATATACTACAGGAAACTATACAGAAACATATAACAACTGTTTATAAATGAATATAGTATTGAATCAGATACTCCCTGGATTGTCAGATATGGTAAAGTAAGTGGACCGTTCAGAGGAAACATATATTTGTGTTGTTGGTCGCATTGTTTGTGCATGATAGAACCATTTACTGTTAATGACAAGAGTGTAAATGAGCTAGCTTTAGGCAGTTTACCGCTAACCTTTGTCCTGCCTTCTCTGTGCTTAGTAATGCTACCTTAGCCTAGCATATCGGTCTGTTTGAGTTGTTGGTTCCACCAAATAACAAAATAAAATCTAAAAACATATTACATTACATTACATTTAGCAGACGCTTTTATCCAAAGCGACTTCCAAATAAGAGCTTTACATAAAGTGGATAGAACCATGATCGAAAACATGTCTCATCAAACTTGTAAGGGCTGGTGATGAATCACGTAAGTACATCGCTGCCAATGGCAGAATCGAAAAGAGCATTAAATCTAAGAACAGATTATCTTTGTACATTATCAAATACAATACATTAAAACTAAAAATACAATTCTACAATAATATCGTACAATATGCTATACTTTATAGAAACAATGTGTAATTTAAGTGCTGTTGTATTCCCAGAACAAACATATTTCCACTTACCTTTCGTAGTATCTAGTCATCATAATTTTGATTTAACGTGGCCTGGTTTTGTGGTGTCAACTGCGCAGACATATTTGAAGCAAATACGAGCCCTCTGAACATCTTACAGCCTCTGTTATCTGTCTTTGTTGACACACATCCATACAAAAAATATGTGCATTGTGTCTGTCGTCCTAAGTGAGTAGAAGCAGCCTATAGTTGATTAATTAGACCCTGGAGGTGGTGGTGGAGAGGAGGATGTTGCACAAACTGCTCAGCATAATGGACAATGTTTCACACCCCGTGTACAACCTACTGGTCAGACAGCAGAGCACATTCAGTGGGAGGTTCCTGCAACTCCGCTGTAATAAGGACCGCTACAGGAAGTCATTCATGCCCACTGCGATATCTGTATATAATGACTCCAATCTGAGCGGAGAGGAGACTTAGTATGTTGTCCATTGCCAACATAGTATGTTTTCTTTTATGGTTCCTTTTTTTTCTGCAACACTGCAATTTCCCCATGGAGATTCATAAAATCTGTCTATCTGTTATCCAGAGAGGCCATTTACTACATAGCACCAAATCAAATTCATGCTGAATCGGCAACTCATCACCTACAGAGTGTTGCTGAGTGGCTCCTTGACCGGCGCGTTGGTCTCTGTGCCGTTAGTGACATAAGAAATGTCTTTACGCCTTAACACCGGTGTGGCTGCTCCGTCAGCAGCTTCCACCCATCTGAAGGTTTCGTTAACTTCTGAACCCACAGGCTTATTGAGTATTTCACAGCTCATTGAGCACAAAAGGTGATTGCATTTTGTGTTGGACTCGAGCACATAAATTGTGCCTGTGGATGGTGCAAATCACATTTAGAAAGGCGAACCACAGGTAATTGCAAGATTTGTTCTAGGCATTTTATCTTGCTGCTTTTTAACTTTTAAATGAAACCAAGCTGTGGTGCTACATGCGCTAAAATATTAGCTAATTTGTCACAATCTATTTGCTCTCACACACACACACACACACACACACACACTCAAAGCTGCATCCATGATGATCTTCATATCTTTCGGATGAATAGATCAGTACCATGCTATTATGATTATAAAACACCATTCCTCTTAAACACAGGTAACCCAAAGACAGATCCCACTGGTAAAAAACACCTACCTGCTGCAGGGCAGGTGGACCTGGGCCGCTCACTGGTCACATATGGGCATGGACTTTGCTTTAATTGTGATGCGTTTATCCTCACCTCTGCGATTAGTCTTCCTACTTCCCCTGGTCCTCAGTTCCCTGGCCTTTGGCACCTGTGTATCCTCACTTTCCTCCCAACGATGCAGCATGAGAGTGAGAAAGCATGAGTACTGGCAGAGAGAGAGAGAGAGAGAGAGAGAGAGAGAGACATGGTTAATTTAGCCCATCAATAATAGTGGGGGTGGTCTTTCAGCCTGGACAGATGACTGTAACAAATAAGGACGAAGGTCCTGGATTGAGGGATGAAGTGGAAATTGGGTGTGGTTATGGAATAATAGAATGAGAGAGCAAGATTGGACTAAGATCCCTCATCTATCCTTCACTTTTTCTTTTATATGGTCCTTGACGACGGGAGAAGGGTGTGATAATGAAGATTGGTTGAATGTGTGGTCAGGTGTTTTATAGACAATGGGTGGTGCTCTTGGTCTGGAGCAGCAACACACTGTGGCAGGTCAGAGATGGGGCTCTCTGTGGGAGGAGATGCTGAATCCTGCTGCACCCTCCGGCCACACCCCCAATCACAGCAGTTCTCGCTTTGTGGTGAATGACATAATACCTGTTTTGATCTAACAAAACAATCTCATACATGTTAATTGCGCTCATCACCACACTCTAATCTGGGCTGTTGTTTGATTTTGAAGGTCTACGCGGAGAACTACAAAGCAAAAGTACCGGCATTTTAAAAGTGCACTTTCAGGAAGGACTCTGCAATGAAACCCTCAGATTTATTGCAGAGTTAACTCTGGCATCTGTTTTCAGAGCTGAAGTATTTCAAACAAGCGTGCTTAAATGCCAGAGGGTCTGAGCATGACCTCATAGCATGAGACGAGAGGTGTGCGCTAAGAAGTGGTAGCAACAGAGGGGCTAAATATAACCAGATGTTTGCATTGAGGTCTGCTGCATTGTTGTTGTTGTTATCTCAGGGAAAGTTTGTGTATCTGCTTTCTTGTAGTGACTGAAATGGGCTTCCTGGAGAAGAATCCCACCTGATGAGCAGCCTAAACAGTCTGAGATGTAACGTGCAAATGCCAGATCTCTGATTTTAGGGGCCAAAAATGGTTTAAGATTCTAACTCCATAGGCTTGTATCCATGGACAAGGTGTCTATCTAAGATGGCAAATAGCAAAAACCAGAGTTGTAATGAGGAACTTTCTGCCTCTTTCTTTCTTTCAGATGCATCTGAGGCAGTGGAGGAGGATGAGACACGACAAGAGAAACAGCCAGCGGAAAAAACAGGCGCAAAGACAAAACCGGAGAAGAGGAAGAGGGTAACGGAGAAAACGGTTAAAGCCAAGAAGAAGCAAAAGAATGAACAGGTATTATGTGCAAAAGCTGCCAATCCAGAGGTTTCTACAGTAGACTTAATTAGAAAAGAGTTTTCTTCCAACGCACTCTAATGAAACTGTCGGGATGTTTTTCAGTTTGATTGAATAGATAGAACAAAATCTGCCAGTGTTACGTATACCTATGTAATGTATTGGACTTCTCTGTGTGTGTTTTGGGTTTTTTTAGAGCTGAAACAATTAGGCGATTCATTGATTAGTTCATCAACAGAAAATTAGTTGGCAACCAATTTAACCATATTAATTGTTTGAGGTACCAAACGTTCTCTGGTTCTTTTCTGTTTAACATCATCTGTAAATAGATTCTCTTTGACGTTTGGACGATTAATCAAGAAAATAATCATCAGATTTATTTATTTATTTATTTGTAGTGGAAATAATCTTTAATTGCAGCGTGCTTATTGTGGACCTGTTGATGTGGTCATAGCATGTTGATTGACTTTGAATTCGCTTAAAACATATCACACAAACCTGACAATAATTTAACAGATTTGAACTTCTTATTTAAGATATAATGAATTCTGAATTATTATTTATATTCAGAATTAATTTCTTGAGTTTATAATTCAATATGCATTCAAGACACGGGTAATACAGATCATTTCTTAGTAATTTGCCTGACTTGTTCTGTATGTGTTGTTTTCACAGAAAGAGTGTGTCATTCCTCAGAAGAAAGCTACTGAGGATGAAAAGTCAGCTAAACCCAAAAAGAAGAGGAAGGTGAGTGTGGTGACACCTGCTGTTGCAAAGAGGGACAACAGTCACTGAGCTTTGGGAATATTATCGTACACAATTCTGTTTTGTTTACCAGAAAAAGAAGAAGACGATTACAGATGTCTTGTCCTCCTCGGAGCCAAAGCCAGGTTGTCCTGCAGACCTGCAGAACCTGGTTACGCAGTACTTCTCCGACAAGCTCTCTGTAATCGAGCAGGAGGAGATCAGATTGCTGGGTGAGTCGGGGGCAGCTCCCCTTTAACTCTGAGCTTCAGTCAATATCTGCTGATCTGTTGATTCACCAAGGTCACCGTCTGCCCTCTCTCTTCCTCCAGACTCCTGCTTCCTGTCCAGCAACGACTTGACACACACGCTCTCCTCGTATCTTAAACAGGGTGAGTGGGGTTCGAAAACAAAAATCTTCCGTTTTAGCGGTTCACTTTCGAACACGCACAACTCACTTTTATTTCCTCTTTTTCCTGTTTCTCCCAGTTTGTCCCAAGTGGTCAAAGATTCACAAACAGCATAAAGAAAAGAGTTCTGTGGTTCTGCTCATCGTCTGCAGCTCTGCTCTCCGAACCATCGAGCTCATCAAGTGAGTGACACGGCAGTGGCGTTTGTTGAATTTCCCACATTAGAACTTTGTAATTGGGCCTAAATGAGTGCACTATTTGTTTTGTGTTGTTCCCAGGCAGCTGACTGCCTTCAAGGGTGAAGCCAAAGCGATAAAGCTTTTTGCAAAACACATCAAGGTACTAGAGATGGCAGTTTATTATGATGCACGTTGTTTGTGCACGGGGTTTTGTCAGAACAGCATTAACAGTTCTCTTTGTGTCTGTTCAGATAGAGGAGCAGGTGAAGCTGCTGCAAAAGGCCGTCATCCACATTGGAGTAGGGACACCTGGCAGGCTCAGTGCTCTTATTGACAAAGGTAGGTGTTGACACAATACTCCTACTGTTTAGCTTCAAAGCGTCTAACGTCTTATTGTTATGTTGAAACTCTTGTTTCTTGTCCAGAGGGTTTGAACTTGCAGGCACTGAGGTACGTGGTTCTGGACTGGAACTGGAGGGACCAGAAGCTCCGCAGGATGGTGGACATTCCTGAGGTGAGCTACTGCCCCCTGCTGGCTAGTCCAGTAGTTTAACTTTTAAAATGAACATAGTTTAGCTTATTCACAGATTCTGGATTTTTCAATGAGGGAGAAAGTGTTGGATGTAATTTTAAGATTTGAAGACATTTCTGTGTTGTACATCCCATGTACTTGTCTATTTTAGGTCAAACTGGACTTTATGAAGCTTTTGGAGGGTGGTATCCTGAAGGATTGTAAAGAAGACAAAGTCAAAATTGGACTTTTTTAACTGCACATCACGTCAACTTTGCTGTGTGCTCACAATCAACACGACGCCTTGTTGTTTAGAGCTACATACTGATGTTCCTCACAACATGCTGAGGGGTCTCCATTCTGTTTGTTTTCCCTTTTCCGTCAGCGTGAAGTCTGTGCTCTGCTTTTACTATTTTCAGAGGCCGTGTCAAGTTTGTGGTGGTGTTTGTTCGCTCTTGTAGTCCAACGCGATGTCCCAGTATGATGGATTGAATAAACGGACTCAGAATGAAACCAGCATCCTCCTGTTTGTTTAGTTTGACCCTGGGAAGTCCCTCCTACTGAGAATGTGAGGTCATGAGTTTACTTGCCCACCAGGAAGTCCCATTTATCATAACATCCTTTTGATAAAGCATTTTAAAGCAGCATGAAGGGGGCGCAGAGCTAACAGATTGTTTCCCACAGCAAATTAGTATACACACATGTGTGTATGTATGTGTATATATAAAAAAAAAAACACTTTCGTGTCATTTTCATGCAAATAAAGAGAGACCTGCGTTTGTCTCGTATGGAGGAAGCAGCAAAGAAGAACAAAACGTTATCACAAAGAAAACTGGAAGTAACAGAAAACAGAAAGCGGTAGTGGTTAATAAGTAACAGGCCACAACGGTCTCCTGCAAGGGCTGCTGGGAAATTTTCTTGGCAAGCAGAGGTGTGTGTGTGCAGGGAGATATCGCTGAAATAAAGAACAGAAAGAGAAGACAGAGCAGCGACTTCTCTGACCATTTTTGGATCTCCAGCTGTTCCTCTCCTGTCCCTAACCGAAGGTTCCTCTCATGGGCAAAGTGAAGGGCAAGTCTGGGCCCTTGGCTCGGAGGCCAGACAACTCGGCTTTCAAACAGCAGAGGCTGCCTGCCTGGTCTCCCATGCTAACGGCTAACACTGTGCTGCCTTTCTTCTACTTTATGGCTTTAATATGTATGCTGCTGGGAGTGTGGCTGCTTCTTACGGTGCAGAGCACCCAGGAAATAAAGGTGAGTGTGTATATGTTTCTGAAAATTACACTTGCTTTATGTGGTTTTTTTGTGTGTGTGTGTGGAAAAATTGTAGTAAAATACACAACGTGTTAGTGTGTGTGTGTGTGTGTGTGTGTGTAAGACAGGAAGAGACCAAATTCCCTTGTGTGCAATAAAAAAGGGAGTGACAAAGAGAGGAAAGATCCAAGGTTATGCTTTGAGTACGGTAAACAGGGACGGTTTATTAGCAATTTTTTCTACTCTTTAGTTAACCCTCTCCTGTCTTCTCAGCTGGACTACACAGAGGCCGGGACATGTAACAAATGTTTTGAAAAGCGTAAAAATATGAGCAACGCAGCACAAACCTGCAGCTGCACAGTGGTGGTTCCCATCAAGAAGGCATTCACGGTAACAACCTCCACGTTAGACAGCATATTGTGACAAAACAATCTCAGCTTGAGCTCCACTTGCAAGCTCCTTTATAGATCTAAGTAACACACGTATGGCTGAAAGCCCTGGAAAAAGCTTGTAAGTGGACCTTGATTTTAGATTATTTTGTCAAGCTACTCTTTTCCAAGGTCAAGAATCAATTTTCACACTCAATATCCAATTTCTGTTTGTACACTTACACTGATTCTTTGGATCCTGCTGTTCTTCCAGGGAGATGTCTTTTTCTACTACGGCCTCCAAAACTTCCATCAGAACCTCCGCAGATACATGGACTCCAGAGACGACGGACAGATGGTTGGCAGGAAAAATAACTTAAAGGTGGGTCCTGTTAGGACACTTTATTTAATGTCGGTACTCGATGTTGACATAACAAATGCAACAAATTCCCCATTTTTGTCCCCAGATAGCTTGTTTGAAACCGAATCGGTACGCTGCTGCGTTCGCCTGTGAACAAAGTGTCAGGGTTTTACTTAGGATCAAGTAACTACAACAAAGTAAAAATACTCTTTTATAAGCAAAAGTAAAAGTACATAAGTATTAACAGCAATGTGTACTTTCAGTATTAAACGTAAAAGTAGTATTTATACAGAAGAATGGCCTCAGTGTTAGATATTGAATATTATATTATTGTTGAATTACCATACCATACAATATTGTTGTAGTTGGTGGAGCTAATTTTAACAACAACAGAAAAATACTATAAAACTATTAATACAATAAAGTAGAATTCCCTTTTAAAAAGTACATGGCTTTATTAATATTATACCATAATATTACTTAGGACATCACTGCTTTGATGCGTATTTTACATTGTTGATTAATCTTCCGGAGTTTCTCAATTCACCTCGTTTCCTGACTAGAACCCCAGTTCATACTGCAAGCCGTTTGCAAGAGACCAAAATGGACTCCCCATTGCCCCTTGTGGTGCTGTGGCCAACAGTATCTTCAATGGTAGGCACCACTCATAACACATCCATCAATCATCACAACCATCCTCCGCTTTCCTCTTACTGGCCACTTAACTCACTGCTGTTCTCCCAGACTCCTTCACTCTGACCTATCGGGGCTCCACTGGTCCTCCAGTCCTGGTGCCTCTGCTACGGAAGGGCATCACCTGGTATACGGACAAAAATGTCAAGTACCGCAACCCAAAGGTTGACAACTTGACACTGGCTCAGGTGTTTGAAGGTAAATAGGGGTGTAGCTGATCGATTATACATTTTGTTCGTCAGTACTCTGGTATTTCAGAGATCATTCATCGTGTGTGTGATTACTACATTAGGCACAGTGCGGCCTCTGAACTGGCAGAAGCCTGTGTATGAGCTTGATCTCCTCGACCCGACCAACAATGGTTTCATCAACGATGACCTGATCGTGTGGATGAGGGAGGCAGCCTTCCCCAACTTCAAGAAGCTCTATGGGGTTTTAAACCGAGCCAACAAGCCATTTACTAAGGGTCTGCCAGCAGGAAATTACAGCATAGACATATCTTACAGTATCCTTTCACTGCTGTTTTTCATGGGAACTTGGCGTGGGTTAAAGTAGGTTACACGTCTCCCTTTGTGTGGATTTTTTCCTTTGTCTTATCTGCTGTTAAACAGTTAAACACAATCATATGGACAGGGACTATTTTAATACTACATGCCGGCTATTTTCCATTGAGCTTCTCTTTGTGAGCGTCTATTTTCAGCCTTGACCTGGGCCTTTTCCAGACTTCCCTGTGCAGTACTTCCGAGGCAGAAAGGAAGTGGTGCTGACCACGCTGACCTGGTTTGGAGGTCAGAACTATTTCCTGCCCATTGCTTACCTAGTAACCAGCAGCCTGACCCTGCTGATAGCCGTCGTCCTCACTGTGGCCTGGTGCAAGTTCGGGAAGAATGGGAAGAACATGGAGGAGTGAAGGGTAAGACGCGCTCTGGGATGCTGAGGAGTGGAACGGTGGAAAAAAAACTCACAAGCAGGTGGAAAGTGATAATTGTTGTGCTGCTTAGGAGCGTGTTTTAAAGAGATAATGAGAACATTGATGAGAGCAAATGAAGGTTAAAGAGATGGTATGAAAAAAGAATGTCCAATTGATACAAAACCACAGCAGCATGTGTTGGAAAACCAATCAAGAATTAAGTTTGACATCAACTAAATGTCCGTGTTACGGCTTTTATTGTGATGGTGTTGCTCTGAACAACCCACTTGAAAGTTGATGAAAGTTTGCCTCTTTTTTAAAAAAACATACCATTTTGTAAATGTACTGTTAATATTTATGAACATAATTATAAAGTATTTGATATAACTATTATCTTAAGTTACCATGGTGTTATGGCTGCATTTCAGTGGAGAAATGTTAAGCGTAACAAATCCTGGAAAGCTAATTCTTAAGATTGAATGAAAGTGTGATTTTTGTGGACAAGGTTTTTAAATTATAACACAATTAAGGTTAGCCAGTGTAGCCAGTTTTATTTCAATGTCGGTGTTCTCGTGACATATGGAAACATAGATGCTAAAAATGATGCTGTTATACTTTATAAAAAAACTCAGTGGGGATGTACGTAGGCACAGCAGTGCATTGAGGTAAATGCTATCATCTGTATGCTAACCTACTGATCATTAGCAGGTATAATGTTTACCACGTTCACCCTTAGTTTACCGTGTTAGCGTGCTAACATTCGCTAATTAGCATTTAACCCAAGGGACAGCTGAGGCTGATGGGAAGTACGTAGTCACAAACCAAAGTACAAATCAAATTTTTGACAATGGCGCCAGATGCAAGTTTTTACAATTGATCCTGAGGGGGACATGAATGTGTCTTATCGTTTGGGAACCATTAATGTCTGTCGCTGGCATGACTAAAAATCAAACACCATCGTTACTGATTGTTGGTCATGGTAAGGATGCTTAATTATTTAAATGGAACTTACTGTACTTGAAGTGTAATTGTGAAGTGTGCAAATGTCACTCAGCTAGTCGTACGTGTGGAAACAAAGTAAACAAGTCATCATTTGTACCATCCGTGTTACGGCCTATAATATTTCTTTTTGTTTAGCTGACAGCTGAAGATTGTAATAAAACATGTTTTAAAAACTTTATTTCTCTATATACAATCAGTGAGAGCCACATAAACACAATCCCTCTGTGACCAGGGAGCACCAAAACTCTGTGTGTGGATTGCGCCTTGGCTATTGAGCATAATCCAAGCATGATTGGTGGCACAGCTGCGTGAATAACACCTTCCTCCCCCAGGTGAGGTTGCTATTCTGTAGCGTTATAAAGCAGCGTGTTCCATTTTTGTCCATCTGCCCTCCTGCCACAGAGCGTTTGGTCAGATTAGTACCACAGAAGAGGAATGCAGTCTACTGGTGCTACAGACAATGACTGAACACATCCTACTACAAACTATAAGCCGTTTTCAAACTAGTCCACACAAAAAAAAAAACACACACACTGGACTAAAATGTCAAAACAGCTTACCACACATACAGATGTTGATGCACGAAGATACAAGGAAGGAAAAAGTCACACTCAAATGCATTAGGACAGATCAAACACCCATTTCAACACGAGACAATCACCACGATGCACAAATAAAATCAAAAGGTTCAGGACAAACACACAGGAAACTCTATGAAATCATCAGCTGTAACAGATTTACCCATCCACCCCTTTTCTCTGTACCTTTTTTTTGCTAGATCGTCAACTAACAAGGCCTTTAAAGTTTTTCTTCCCTACATTAAGACTGCTTTAATGTTTATTTGGCAAAATTTTGCACTGTTGGCACAATTGTGAAACTTGGTTCTGTTGTCGATTAACATTGCATAAACACGGAGAAAGGCAACATTTGGTCTTCGGTATCACAAAAACTAATTTTCTCTTTGGGGAGCTCATTGGATCGATCCTCCCAATCAGCCTTTTCAAGTTAACATACAACATCTCTGACAGGGTTCATCAGAAACTACTTCTCGTCGGTGAGGTGTCCACAACAGTGCAACCATAATTCTTTGATCTGTAATCAGGGAGGGAAGCGGTGGGCTAAGAGTTTCTCCTTATCAGCAGGATGTGAAATAAAAATAAATATCAGTAAATCATCAGAAATCTAACAGGTTTGCAGAAATGGAATTACTAGATCTATACACAATTTCAAGTCATGCTTTTAAACAAAGTAAGACAAAACGTACCTTGTAAACTAGAGTTTCTCTAGAAAGAAGGAATTCTTTTACCTTCGACGTGGGGTACTACTTAATGCAACATGCAGTTAATTCAGTAAGAACCCTTAGATTTGATGAATGTAAATCATCAGGTACATTTCAGTTGAACCTGGTTCAGTATGTAACAGAATAATTATGGAAATAATAGAAATCACAGTTTTCAAAGAATGCAAGAACTACTAGGAATCACAGAACAGGGAAAGTCTTTATCAAATAGTAGTCGGCTTTCTCCTTTTCGTCCTCCGTCCATCCGTCTCCGCCTCTTATCTCACCTGGCACAAACACATTCATCTTTGTGGTTTCAGTGATAGGACTGTAATGGCACTACACAAGCAGATTTTGGCCATGCAGGAACATTTAGGCAATACAGACATCTCCGGATGAATCTAAAGCTAAAGGTAGTGTTCATTCAAGACTCAAGCCCAGGCTCCAGGGCTCACAGGTGCACCTCCTCCTCCTCCTTTAACAACCCTCTATCTTTGTTCATTGGGGTGTGCTGGCAGCGAGGGGTATTTTAAGGCAGCTGTGCATCCAGATTCTTCAGCTCTGTCCCGCTGGCTTCTGAGTGCTACTCTGGGGTACCTGATAGGTCAGATCCTCAGTGGGTGTGACCTGTCCAGTGGCATTCTTGGGTGTATCATAAGCCGACGTCCCCGAATGGCTGCTGTCTGTCCGTGTGAGCAGGGAGGCCGGCCCGGCGCCCATGAAACTACACACTGTAGAGGGCTGGCTCAAAGAAGAGCCCCCTGACGGGTGGCAACCCATGTCGACCACGATGGGCGTCGCGTATTCGGATCCCGAAGCTGGCAGGGGTTCTGCGTAGGCGTGGTACACGTCCGGCGAGATGGGGGCGTCGTACAGGTCCGGATCGGAGTATCCCGGGTCGGGCCCCTCGTCCGGTTTAAAGGTCGACCGGGCGCCTAACGTTGGAACGCCACTCACCAGGGGCTGAGCGTATTCTGAAAAGACGGCATGTCGTAGTGTATTAATAACCAAGGACCATGTGACATGGTGTCCACGCTGTCGGCAACACGCTCGACAAAAACCCAGTTTCTGTGACGCTGAGTAACTCAGAAAACTGTGAACAATAGAATTTCAAAGTCAAGTGCAGTGTATCAAAAAATGTAATCCGTGTTGCTTTTACATTTGCTGCAAAGACACGTTTCGATAATTGATGTGACATTACAAAGCAAACAATGACATTCCTTGTTTTCACACAATTCTATACACAACAGTCGATGGCTGTAATGTCTTATTAATAAGTAATAAAGGAGGAGGAGAAGAGGAACACAAGCCGGAGTAAAAGGTTTTGCAAGGTAGGAAATTTACTCAACTTTTTTGTTGAGTTTAGTTTACTCACGTTGCATTTTGGTGACAAACACTGAATGTAAATAAAACGTATCTTAGCAGCTGAAACTGCGACACAACTTGTCTGAATACAGCTAACATGCATTGAGAACAGTCACCATGTTGAACAGTATTTACCTGCGGGTTCGGCATGCAGTCTGGGAACAGCCCCCCTCCCAGTTAGCCGGCCCACCTCGCTGCTGCTGTACCGAACCGAATCGTCCGTCTCCACCATCTTTGAGGGCAACAGCTGCTTCATGCTCTTCCACCAGTCTGCAGGAGAAGCACAGCCAGAGGCACGGTGAGCTGCAAACTCTCTCGAAACACAGCGCCGCAGACCGACTACGTACCTGTGCGATCCCAGTGAGGGAGATCATATGTTCCCTCTGAGCTCTTTTTCCTACGAAAGAGAGAAAAATAAGCTCATGGAGGGCAAAAATAAAACAAAACCTTCACACGATAATGTGAATACATACCTGTTCCTCCAGTGCCAAGCACAAACCACAATCACGATGAGCGCAGTCAGAACCATGACCAACACCGGCACCAGCACTGCCGCCAGCGCCACATCTAAGAGCAGAAATACTACAATAAACACCAGATGACAAACATATCTATTAGCAATCCATCGAGCTTTCTTTTTTTTTTTTTTACTTTTATCAAAGATCTGATGTACCTTTGCCATTGTGAGGAGGCATAGTGGTGTTCCTGATGTCTGGGGTGTGTGTGGTTTGGCCAAGGTGAGGTGGGCGTTGTGTACCCGCAGGAGGTGGAGTGTGAAGAGACGGGGGGAACATCCTCGGCCTAGGCATCAGGTCTGTCCGCCGCCTCGCTGCCAAAGAACAAAAGAGAACAATTAGCATTTAGTTAGAACCGATAATCCTCTTTTCTTTTTACAGAATATTTGTTTATCTATATACCAGCCACCTTCACCTACCTGCAGGAATTTGGCAGCCAAGAAGCTCCAACTTGAGTGCGATTCTCTGGTGCCATAGGGTTGGATTTATCCTCACAAACCGGGCCTCAATCGGAGGAATGAAGTTATTCCTCACCTCATGCAGGTAGTTGATGTTGCCTTGGAAAATCTAGCACAAAATGAGAACAAATCAAAACTGCCCAGAAAGTAACTTCAGCAGAGCAGTTCTCGTTTCAGACTGTAAACAACAAATGCACTATAAGCTGATTATTTTCCAACTTGACAAGCTAATCGCTACTTTCCTCCACACAATAACGAGGCTGTGAGAATCCCAAGCCAAGAGCAGCTCCAGCCTTTCAACCCAGCCACTAAATCCATATACATTCATTATTAATGCCCAAGTGTCCCGACTTGTCTACCACAGCACTTAGCTCAAACCACTGACTGCCCTGATTTCCTGCCATAAACATCTCTTAGTCAATACCAGTTGCTATGGAAACAGTCCAAGTAAGTGTCCATGCAGCCTTCTAAAGTGACATTTTTGTCCATTTGCACTAATTTGAGGGAAAAAAACAAAGGGGGAAAAAAGCCAGTGACGTAACTGCTGAGCAAGTGGGGTTTATTGATTTGGTGCTTGTATTACCTTGTCTTGTGTAGAATTGGCTTCCTTGTAGATGTGCCACTGCTGGCCGTCGTTACTGTACAGGACTCGGTACGCTGAAACATAGTACTGGTATTCTCTTAGGGTGGAGCCAGTAGTGGTGATACCTAGATGAACAGGCAGCAGAAACAAGAAGATGATGGACAGTTTAAACACGACTACGAGTCTATAGCCGAGCTGGCAGCTCTGTGAGGCTGCACTCAGACACGCTGCTAAGTGCTAAAGTCAGCATGCTAACATACTCATAATGATAACAGGAGTAATATGCAGCAGTAATGTTAACCATGGTCACCATCTCAGTTTAGCATGTTAGCATGCTAACATTTCGTACTTAGCATTAAACACAAAGTACAGCTGAGGCAGATGGGAATGTCATTCGTTTTGCGGGTTTTTGGTCATAAACCAAAGCATTATATTGTGTTTGTATTGTAATTTTGACCTGATGATGGTGATGAAAGGTCAGGGGATCAACTAAGTGATTACACTTCATCCTGAGGGGAACGGGAATGTCAAATTCAATGCCAGTCCACCCAGTAGTTGTTCAGATATTGCACTGAAAGCCAAAAATAACCTGCTGGTGGCGCTAGAAGAAAGTCAGAGGATCCCCAGAGTCGCCTGGATTTTTCCTCTGGGCACAACAGATATCCGTACAAAATGTCATGCCAAGCCATCCAATAGTTTCTGAGATGTTTCAGTCTAGACCAAAGTGGTGGACCGGTCTACTGACATTAGAGCCATGCTAAAAACCTGAGGGAAGGTTTTTCTGCAGAGCCTTTTTCTAGGCTCAGAAAACAGATGTGATGTTAAAGATGTGGATTCAGTGTGCAGTAACTTCTGTTTGTATATTAACGTGTAGTTGTGTACCTGTGATCCTCTTGTCCCTCTTGAGATCGACCTGCAGCCACTGCTGTTGGTCACTCTGAGCAGGTGCCCAGGGCAGCCCCGCCTTCTTAAGCCGCGCCCCTGACGGCGCCCACACACTGTGCTGACCAATGACGTTGTTCCACTCCCAGACAGAGGCAGCCGACAGCTGAGTGTCCGCAACGCCGCCAGACTCCAAACCCAGCGTTCCATAGCAGCCTGCAGGCAGAGAACAGAGGCCATTAACATAATGAATAACACTAGAACATGTTGGGGACACTGATCTGACATTGAGGAGGCCTTAATCTATTCTTTTTTTACTTGAAATCTCTAATACAGCAATCACATTTGAACTGCGGGTAAAAACAGCCGGTAATTCACTCCAGATTTCGTGCTGCTGACTAATAAAAATGAGGGACGCGGCAAGATTTACACTCAATTAAAATTACAGATGCTGACGGTAATAATTACATTCACAGGACTTCCCCCTGAAAAACCTTTACAGCTTGAGCGGTGCTTCAGGAAAAACAACAACAACTCACCGTTGGTCCTGAAGGTGAAGAGGCTGTTTGACAAAGTTCCTCTGGAGGAGAGAAGTGTCGGATTAGATGATGAAGTCAACACAGATCGGTGAGCTTTTGGATTATGGGGTGCACGGAGCGCTTACCCAGTGGACGTGACATTGTTAGCCAGCGTGGCCTCATAGTGAGGGATGCCTTTGCTGCTGACCACGCTGATCCTCCCCCCCTCTGCGTTGGACACCACACCTGCATGGACGGCTGCCACGCACAGAGGAGAGGACTGCAGGACGAGGGGAAAGAAAGCCAGATTGAGGGTTCTGCTCTTTTCTATTTCCACTCAAACAAAACTGTGCCAGAAACCAATTCCCACCACATCTGTTGAACCGTGAAGAGGCAAGTTAGACTGATAACGCGTTAAAAGCCAAGGCTTTGTTTACTGTGATGTTTGATGAATGGGAAACCACCAACAAAGGGTTCTCTTGGTTATTGGTCGAAACAATTAGCAGATAAAAGCTTCTTTCTCTGATCTCACTCTTTCTACAGATGATTTGGGAAGTTGGCAAAATAACTTTTCTTTGCAACATTTCTTTGTTCTTTGTAACAACATTATTATGGGAAGAAATTTCCATCCAAAGTCCTAATATCGATACCAGTGCTTGTGTTTAAATGCTAAACACGTTTGTAGCGTGTGGGTGGCTGTTAGACCGTTGTAGGTGATCAGGAACGCATAACGGTCATTCATACAATTTTACATTTACATTTTTAGGCATTTAGCAGACGCTTTTATCCAAAGCAATAAATGTCTTGCTCAAGGACACTTTGACACGTGGACAGGAGGAGCCGGGGATCGAACCGCCAACTCTACAATTGATGGGCGACCACAGCCGCCGTTTACGTGATTCAAGAGTAAAATACCTTGATTTTAATTTTTGTGGTTATCTTCAGAAGTAAACCTGTCACTCAGGCAGGCCTTATAAATGTAAAATGTCTCGGTTAGGGTGTCGTGGTCATAATTCTTTTTTTATATAGTCTATAAAATGACATTTTAAAACAGTTTTATCCACAATCGCCCACCCCTAACCCTTTGGGAGTAGAGACTATTTGGGTTACAATATCTGTGTGTGGGGAAGGAATTGAAACTGGAGCCGATTGGTAGAAATGCAAAAAAAAAAGGTCCGGGAAAAGAACCAATAACAAGTGATTTTCCATTAAACGGCACCAAACCATTTGGTACGTCAGCAGGGACGTGCAGTACTGTCTTACACTGATCACAGAGAACCAGCTCTTAACCTTCAGACTGTGGTAGATAAAGGGCTGATGAGTCAGCATCATGTCACTCCTCTGTAGAGGATACTGCGGGGCACTGATGGTAATAATTCACCGCTGGCCGCGTTCCTGCCGGGGAACAGCCGGTCAAGTGAGGTGGAATTTTATTACTGGAAAAGACCCACGCTGGAATTCACAGCTGACGAGATTGTGGGAAAGCTTTGGTGACCCACAGAGAGTGTGACTCACACTCACACTCATACTAGCAATCAACACTTGGCCCTGGGACTGTTAAACTTTCCCAAAAACACACACCACATCCTTAAGAGCTCCAAACCACCACACACACACACTAACACACATAAAATAACAAATACAAAAACCAGTACATGCATCCCGTTAAGAAAGTCAGGTTTAAAACAGAGAAAGTCTTTTTGTCTCTGAACACAGACTCGACACGCAGCTCCGCTCAGCACCCTCTTGCAGCTGGGCTGGATTAGCGGCTTATTATTTTGGGCCAAACTATTATCTCACCTCCCTTTCACCCGCTGACCCTGCCCCTCCTCTGTTCCTGTGGGGCACTTCACTCCCAGAAGCACACCCTGAACACTCCTCCCTGTCCTCCCATCAGCCAGCAACACCCCTCCCCTCCCCTCCCCTCCCTCACTTCCCTCCCTCCTTCAAACAAACCCCCGAGCTCCGAGCATGAGGTCATCAGCCGGAGACTCGGCGCCCATGACCTCACGCACAGCGCGAGGGGGGGGGGGGGTGCTGCTGCTGTGAGGTCATCAGACCAGGACTTGCATACCATGGAGCCGGGGGGCTTACACAAAAAAAGAGAGAGAGAAAGGGGATCTTACTGAGTCAAACGGAAAGATGTGCAGGCTTGCAGCACAAGGCACCTTGACTCACCTGGAAACGTGAGGTTGAGGACAGAGACCACCACAACAAACAAACAAAGAAACCTGGATGTACTCGCCTCTCTGTATCCATTAGGTATTGTTCCAGAAATCTCCTCGGTAGATGTCAGGCAGCCTGCTGGACAGTATTTACTAAGAAGAGGGAGACAAACAAACAATGAACATTGGACGGCTTCGTCACTGCACAAAGATCCACACAAAGCAAACGTTGTTTACCTGAACTCCGCCTCGGGGAAAGCAGTTCCTTTGTCCAGGCAGGTGATTAGATCTGCAAAAGGCAAACGAACGGCGTCAGAACTGGTTTCTGTGCAAGCGCCTGCTAACCGTCACCCCTCTCTCTCCCTCTCTCTCTCTCAAAGAGCAGTCATCAAAATTGGCCAGATTGCCCAAAAGAAAGATTTTTACAATTGGTTTCATTACATTTAATTCTCCCAAATAACAATTCTTTTTATTAAATCTATTATTCTGGTGTTAATCGTTAAAAGATTATAAAATGTGTAGAAATACTCAGCACCACATCCCAGAGACAAAAGAGCCATCGATTATCAAAATACTTGCCGGTTATTTTTCTGTCAATAAGACTAATCCTTTGAGCTCTGATTATTTCCCAATGCTGAACTGATTAATCAATTAGTCGATCGAACAAACTTGATAATCCATTGATCCAACTGTTGAAATAATGTCTCGAATGTGAGGCTTTGCTGCGGTTCTCGGTTTAAAGTCATTTTAAATTGAATGTCTTCAGGTTTCGGACTGTTGGTCAGACAGAACAAGACATTTGAAGACGTCACCGTGAGCTTCAGAACTTGGGAATGTTTCTACATTTTTGTCATTTGATGGATTGAACGATTATTTGGTTAAATCAAAAAGATAATCCAAAAAAAATTAAATCGACAAAACAAATAATTGTTGCAACCGTTCAAAACTCAGTTCAGAAAACCAGCAAAAATGCACATTTGAGACTCCGGATCCGTTTTTGCGTCAATAAAATGAAACAAACTCCAAATCAATTGTCGAAACTGTGACTAGTTATTGTTTTGTCCACTGAATGATCGATATCAGCTCAACTCCCAACAAATCAAAGTCGTACAGCACAAAAAAGTGTGCGTGAGTGTTTCAGTGATGAGGCACGTCCACATATGTCCGACAGGGCGCTGCAGGCTGCTGGGAACCCCGCGGCGGTGGTCAGGTCTCGCTGAGTCTCCACCACATTATTAAAAAGAAAAAACAACATTTATCTGGTAAACCAAACAGTGAGTCAAACTGACAAATACCCCACAGCCGCCAAAAGTCGCCATGGTGACTGATTTACTTAGCTGTGCAAACTGTCCTCCCACGCTCCTCTGCACAATCAGTTACATGACAAGAAGAAACAGGCATCAGTTCACACACACACACACACACACACACACACTTCCTCTTCTTGTGGCTTCAATTATGCGTTTATCTGAAATTTTTCCACGTGACAAAAGCACGGCCTTCCACAATTGCATTCACACAGAACTCCGCAACAACCACGTCATTAGAAAAAGATTTTAAACATCAGAATCTGATGCATACAGTCGCTGCAGTGTTCTTGTATCGGCTGGTTACGTCTGTAGGATCGCGCTGCCGCGTACACGCGTTTGGTGGCGAGTCTTTTCTTTTTGCTCAGAAGTAAACCATCTCATCACTGTGTTTCATCCAAAGCTCACTCTGTGTAAAGACAAGCAGGACTATGAAGATGTCGCCTTGCACTCTGGGGAATTGTGACACTGTGGCATTTTAAATGTTATTTAAACCAATTTAATCGACGATTTGAACCCTGATCAACAGATTAAATGACAGCAGCCCTAGATGCAAGCTAGACGTTTTCTCGGATTTCCTGAATGCATCGTCTTCTTGGTCCTGGAGCGGCTGGCGCGCTGAGCGATGAGCTAAGACGCGATGCACTTTGAGAATGCTGTTTCATCATGTGTTTGTGATTTAGGCCTCTCTCTCTCTCTCTCCCTCTCGGTTTGTAAACACAGCAAACAAACATTTATTTACACCCACAGTCCGTTGCGCAACGCAGAATCCTGATTTTCCGTCTATGTAGTTCAAAAATAATGTGAATATTCATTAAAGTCAAATCCACTGTCGCACGGGGACCCGTCGTAATACCACCACCACCACGTGCTCCTCGCGCCACTGTGGCTTTGGAAAATGCAGTCGGCGTGCTTCATCACATGCACGCTTCATCACATGCACGCCTCAGATCTTGCAACACAATCAAATGACTGACTGGAAAATGCTGTTTACTTGGCGAAGAGTGGTTGTGTTTGAAAGAAACTGTAGCTTCTTTACATACCAACCGAATTCAGTGTTGACTTAATATCCCGCAGTAAGGATGCTTTTAAATGAGGGAAGAAGAAGAAGAAAGAACGGTATCTTCTTTTCTCACATAATAATCTGTCTGTCTGTCTCACACACGTCTGAAGACCTTTTATGGTCGTCTTTTGACGCAGCCAACACTTCAGCGTGTTTCTTACGGCAGAATGAGCCTGAATGTTTGCTTTTAGAAAGAATACTTTTATGTTATGGGCGGCATCCGTGAGGGACACATCCCCTAAAAGACATTTTCACATCAATTTCCCATTTTAACGTTATTAGAGAGGAGATTCTGCTGCTCGTTTCTAAGATCTGACACTGAGCACTGAATGACAGGACGTTTGGGTTAGCTCTTATGTTACCCCTCGTGCTGCACTGTGTGAGTTCTGCTGGACGTTCATTTCTAAGTGTTTTATTTTCTTTGTACATAAGAGACAATGATCGCGATAATAAATGTTTTGCAGTCTCGGCGCTCGTTTCACCGTGTGCTGCCGCCTTTCTGTTAATCTGACGGCCGTGTACAAGAGCTTCCCCGGGTCCGACCCAGTAAGGTTGCCGCCATGACTTCTACGTAAAAGTCACAGAGACAGACCCAACGTGTTCCATCAGATTCATTTGAAGGTTAAATACTGTACAAATACAGTAATTATAGAAGTCTCAATTCACCTTTTGCACTTAGAAATGGATTAGAAACACACACACACACACACACACACACACACAGAGGAGTGTTACCTGTGTGTTCAGTGGTGGAGTAGGACAGGTAGAATCCACGTCCACTGTGGTGGGTCCCGCTCATGAACCGGACCGTGACCTGGTTGCCGGTGGACTCGATCAGCTCTTTGACCTTCAGACCCAAACCGCAGTACTTCCCTGTTAAAGGGCGCGGGACGAAGAGGCGCTGGTTAGTTAAACCGTTTGGTTTAACACATTAAAACAACAACAAATCTGCCGTAAAACATGCATTACGTTACGTTTCAGTGCAGAAAGAAATGATTTCATAGTGGTTGGTGGAACTGACCGGGACGTACACCTCTCGCATACTCCGGCACAGGATGACACTAATAACAACTATGATATAATCACCTCAAACAGACTCGCAGTCAGGTGGAATTTCCCCTGCAGCTTTTACAGCGCCATAAAATGAAAGAAATGGCCAATTAAAATTCCTCCTCCACAGCTTGTTTTGTGTTACTGTGCATTTACAGGTCCAATATTTAGCCTGATTTTCACTGGAAGGGTGCCGGCAGCACTCTGGCACGCGGCCGTGGGCCCGTCACGTGGCCGGTGCGTTGTCAGCCAGCGTGTTTACGCGCACTCGAGTGACCCGGTGTTGTCGGCTTGATTTCTTCCACGTCGTGTAAACAAATCCTTCAGGCGGGGGAAGGTGTCGCGGTGAAAGCAGAGAAAGAAAACGCAAATGATTCTCTTTGCCCTTGTATCCAAAATGTTTTCCACGTTGTCCATGATGCATTGCTACAGAACAGGGTTGATACGCCCTGTGGTGCCGCAGTGGCTCGTGAAATCAATTAGGTTAATGCTGAAAATTAAATAATAATTAAACTCTACGTCTGCTTCCACAGTTTAACTACAGGCAATTTGTAAAGTATCTCCTCGGGCCATATATCTTATATAAAGTTTAAAATAGTCCCACCTTGGTTCAAAAGCACGGTCCTTGAGAAGTCTCAACACTGACCAGCGGTATGCAACGTAGATTATTGCAGCACGTGCAAATATGTTTTCCCAATTTCCTGACTTCACCTCGTTTCTCGCAATAACCTGTTTTTTTTGTGTGTGAATGTTTAAGCAGTGACAGTGAAGGAGGTTAGAGACGAATGCAGACTGGGAGATGTGCAAGAGCCAGGTTACGCTGGTTCACGCAACATGTGCAAAAGTGTTTATAGTCGTTCCGTAGGGCCGCCTTCATATCATTTGAACGTGGGAATAACGCTGCACATGTTCAGATAGCCTCTCCTGGAAGACATTCATTGGAGACAGAGGTAGTCGTGTAAAGAATGGGGGGGGGAGACAGACAACTTCTAGCATCTGGTTCTCGCACTCACCGATCTCACTCTTCTCGCGTCCGATGCCGTTGTAGAGGCGGAGGTAGTTGACCTGGCAGTCGCTGTCTTCTATGTCCAGCTCGGCGAAGCGAAAGTGGACCCTGTTCCCGGGGGGCACGCTGATCTCCCACTCGCACACAGTGTTGTTCGGGTACGTCCCCGGGTGCCCCAGGGAGGACAGGGTCCCGCTGCTGGGGCCGAGAACGCTGGGGCCACAGCCATCACCTGCGAGACGACACAAACACAGTTTCGGCCCAAAGCTAGTTTTAGTTTGACTCAAGATGCATGAGACAAAAACTATGTAAACACACTGTTTATTAGCCCTTTATTCAAACTGAATGTGTCTGCAGATATTAGAGGGTTCAAGTACAATGCTGGTGCTATTCTTTAATGTTCTTAACGTCAACAACTAACATGAAAAGCCCCAAAAACCAAAAAATGTATTTATCCCATTGACAAGTATTGTGTACGTGCAGCCAAAGTCTGATATATCTCACATGTCTGCGCCACAGAGCTCCATTATTGTCGAAAGCTATTAAAACCTGACCAGAGAGCCGCACTGGGACATGAATCCCTCCCTGCTGCCATAAACACTCGCAAGAACATCAAATGTGTATTCATCCGCAGCTGAAAATAGTCCCCGACCAATCCTCCATTTCGTTGGATTCGCTACTTTTGCTATAAATAAATAAATAAATTGTTCTAAGAAATTACTGTTTATTAAAAGTGAAACTATCCCTTTATAAACACATTTTATTCTTGCCTTTCTAGAACTGGTCCACCGAGCCTCCCGTCTGTTGATCTGCCTACGCTCTTATTCTGCTGCTATAAATGTTACGTTAGTGACACTAGTTTCAGAACCAGGAAGTGAAGGGTTTGTTTGCGTTTGCCGGTCAGTAAAAAGTACAGTAGAAATGTAGTTGACTTTCACTAAAATAGGCCTCGCCATATGTTAAATGCTGCGATATCTGCAGCGACTGGAGCCGAGGTGATAAGGGTTGACGGTTCAACTGTCCACATGTTGCAGTGTCCTTGAGCACTAATATTTTCTTAATCGATTAAACATTTAATTTATTAAACAAGTATTCTCTAGTTCCTTCTTCTCAAATGTAAGAATGTGCTGCGTTACACTTAGTAAAAAGTAAATCTATAATATCTTTAGTTAATCGGACTGTTGGTCAAACAAAACGGGACATTTGAAGACATCTGGATGTTTCGCAGACCAAACAATCAATCAATAATAAAGTAGTTGTTAGCTGCAGCCCTGCTTTGAATGAAAGCATCTGCCAAATAATTGTAATGTATTGTAATTAGGCTCAGCAGAGAAACTGGCTCCGGGTTTGACAGACAGTCCAAACCTTTTGGCTGTGCTGTCGAGAAAATCAAACTAATTCTCTCCAAAACATTTATTTGTTTGTCTTTTGGCGCTTAAAATTGAAATTTTAAAGACAATGTAACAAATCCTGAAATCAATTTCACAAAAACGACGACCTCGAGGTGTGTTGTTACAGGTCGTGAGCTCTGAGCTGTCAGAAAGCAGGAGATGCTGTGGACCCACGGCTCTGAGATAACCCTCCACAGTCACGCTTCATGGTGCTAAATGGATGTTCTGTAGTTATGCAAGAGCCTCTGGGTGGACACTATCCAGATGAACAGGACAAAAACAAAGCCAACCTCCCTCTCCCCCCCCCCACCACACACACACACACACACACACACACACACAACACACACACAAACAACAGCATGGGATTCAGCAGGAGTTCAGATTACCATCCTAAAGTTGTCCCTCCTGCTCAAACACAAGCCACAATACAACTTAATCCAATAAAACATGTTTTATCACCGGGCCTACAGCGAAGATTTGGATTATCACACCAAAACAAGTTATACCACATTAATGATAATGACAAACTGTGTCCACGTGTTTACCGTCATACCCCCACCCCCAATCTGACCACCTGAGGTTGGCTGTGGGCTCTAAAAACCTCCAAAGTATTCCTATTTTAGGTACAATCTGGTGTAAAGTAAACCCACAGGTATCTAAACGTATTGAGCTCACCGTGACTGTAATAGTGAGTTCACGGTCATTTCGAAATCGGGCTACCTGGACCGAGAACCGAGGCCACAGGCTCCCAAACGTGCCGTTGTCTCATACACGGAGAACTTAAACCCGGACTCCATTAAAAAGTGTGTCAATTTAAAAGGTAGCTAGCATATCGGGGGTCGAAACTAAGTCATACACCGTGACTTTAAACTTTTAACGAATCATGTAAAGCCACATGTTAATTCGGCAAGCAATTAAAAGACAAAGCAGCAGTTTCCTCCTTCACAATCGCAGTTTTCTTGGAACCGGTTTGCCTGGTTTTACTACACCCGTCGTTCACCAAACACACCGTGCCGGGGTGGCGGCAAGCGGCGTAAACCAAGCGGAACTCCACGTACACACGGCCATGTAAGGTATGTTTATGTTAGTCGGACAATAATAGTGTGCCGTGCCTTAACTTTAAACGCCCGTGTTCACACTTTAAACAAGCATGGCCGCACGTAGCCGCGGTTACACTCGGCTCTCTCTCTCCCCCCCCTCCCAGTTGTCACCGCAGCTGTGTGGCACCAACCTTTCTGCGCTCGGCAGACTTCCGCGGTGAGAATGACGAGAGTCGACAGGACGAGAACCCCGGCCCCTGTCGGTCCCCTGCCCACCATTACCGCTCTGCCCATAGCAGCCTGCAGTCCGAATGCATACTGCTCGCTTCTGGACCCGGCTGCACCGCTTCAACCTGCACCGAGGGCGCGGGGCTAGGTCTTCCTCGAGAGCGAGTCCGCGTGCGGTTCCCTCTCGAGGATGTCTTCTTTCTTTGTTTTCTTTTTTGTTGTTGTTGCTTGTCCTTTAACCATCCAGTGGTTAGCGACACTCTCACTGTAGAGGTAACTGCTCCACACACACATACACACACACACACACACTCTCTCACACAGATACACACACACACACATCCAAGCTGCGGAGCTACTTCCTCCATTGAGGCTCCTCCTCCCGATCTGGATCTGGATCTGGGATACCCGAGTCCCCCAAGTGGTCTGAATGATCCCAGATTTACCAACACTCCCTTCAAAGTCCCCCCCACTCTCTTCTTCTTCTTCTTCATCTTCATCTTCTTCTTCTTCATCTTCTTCTTCTTCTTCTTCTTCTTCTTCTTCTTCTTCTTCTTCTTCTTCTTCTTCTTCATCTTCATCTTCTTCTTCTTCTTCTTCTTCTTCTTCT